>VXBT01000316.1:204524-338283 GCA_013400235.1 Oriolus oriolus
TTTTTTTTTGCTGTAAGTGTACTATAGGAGACATTAGACTATTTTGAAGAATTTTAATTACAGATGGATTTTGAGAATGATTTTGCATGAATAGTATTTATGAGAACTTGTGTGTGTTTAGAGTTCTATTTTTTAATATGCCTAGACTGACTGATACAAATTTGTCTATCATTGCAATTTTCTGTAGTGTATATATACAGAAATTAAAGTGACATGGAAAATGATACTTTTGCCAGGATATTGCAGTAAAAGTTGAGGTGGGGACTGAGGGGACAGATTGTCATCTCTAATCTTACCCCCGTTCCACTCATGACTTTACAATTCTTCTGGGGGATACTGTTTGCTTCAGTACTTTGATAGTGGTCTAAAAAGCTGAATGTATTTCTGATGGAAAAGGAAGTAACTTATTTTAAAAGTTTTCTATTTTTCCTCTTTTTAAGTAAAGGAATTGCAATAAAAGAAAAAGGGAGTGCTTCATGTTATCTTAAGTATCCTTAGGAATTAAAACTGTTTTGGTGTTGGAGACAAAAGATGCTTAACAGAAGCTCACAAATGTCACAAAAATATATGCCCTGTTGAGTAGATTGCTGTGTAGAAAAATATTACAGATTTTAGGACATTTTTGCTCTATCCCTTGAGACTGCAAGGTTATTTTATCGTGAAGGTAAACACTATGAAAAGCTGCAGACTGGTAGAATTTTTTTAAATAGTGTGTTTATATAAAGAAATTTTAAGCAAAAATATTTCACTTTAAGACTTTAATTTCTTGTGGGATCAAGTGGATAAGGTATTTCTGGAGGGCTCCCTAAAAGGATTTTTCTCCATGTCCAGAAAGCATTTGTTGATGTGTTGTACCCTTGGAGCAAGCGCTCTTTCCATATGTATCCTACTCTCCAAGTTTTATGTCACCTTTATGACAGACATCTGTACAACGTGGTTGGGATTTTTTTTCCATAAAAACACGGTCATTTATTCAAGTGGACATTTCTGTGTGTCCAAGCTGGAGCACAGTGTTTTGCAAACTGTGAATTTCTTCCTGCTCTGTCAAGCTGATTGGTTTCCATGACTTGACTCGATGTTTTTGAGTGTACTCTGGAGCTGAGTCTCACTTCAGTTGTAAAAGTGATAGGCATGGTAATGACCTATTGCAAAATAGATCTCGATTGCACAGTTTTAACCATAAGCACAATAAAGTTTTCTCCTGTGTGTTTGGCTGACAGGTTGTTGGTCCTTGTGCAATTACAATTACCAATCTAACCATGATACAAAAAACGTTCCATTTATGGGGAATTGTGTGAGTTGAAATTACTGAAAGGATGCAATTTAAGAGAAAATTAAAACAGTATATTTACCATAAAATGATTGAGATTCATGAAGTAGATAAATGTTTTTTGTGTGACTGTTGACAAGACTGAAAGATGAGAAAACAGATTTAGAGGAGGAGGTAGATATTCCTTGGAAGATCAATGAAAAGAGGTTTGATGACACATGCTGGTTTAGGGCTCTTATGTCTGAGCGATGGGGGTGGGAATAATGTTTATCAAGCACAAGGTGAGTGGGTTGTCTGCTTTTGCGCAGTAAAGCACTGCTTTTGTTGGCATTGCCATAGCATGAGTAGCTCCATGTGCTGTTTGTATGGACTTTGACTTCTGGGCTTCACAAATTTTCTGTCTAGGTGTTTTTCTAGCATCATTTTGAATTCTCTATCATGACAGATTGTAATCTATCCTGTGTAAATTACAGTTGCAACTGGGCAACTTTCTCTACTTAACAGACTCCCAATGGCTTATTAAGTACTTTTTCAACCGTTTCTTCCTGATTTTTTTATTCTCAGATTGCAGTTACAATCTAGTATGTTAAGCTAATCTCAGTTTTTCAAAACAGTAAGACTAGTCTTTACCCTTATATAATTTACAAACTGCTATCCTTTTCGTTCTCTCATATAAAACTCACATTCCCTTTCCTTCTTTTTACATTAAGTGCACAACTCACAGTTGGTTTCACAGTCCTTCTTGCCTGCCTTTAACACTGCTTAATGTTCTTCAGGTGCCCGGGCCATATGGAAGTTTTAATGTCTGTCAGGACAACTAACCCCATCCAGCCCTTCTTTCAGGCAGGCCTTTGCTCTTGGTATTGTGGTTCAGTAATGAGAACAATCAATGGGTATGACTTTGGTTCTAATTGACTGTGCTGTAGAGCGTGTCTACCGCAATCATTCTGGATGACTCTTAACAAATCCTGCTAAAAGTGTGAATCCTCATAAGCAACAGTATCAGGTCCCCAGGTTTCATATATAATGGTCTACTACTTTTTATGAAAATAATTTCTGGTTGTGTATATATGCACATCATCTCTACCATGTGTGTGCGGTGATTTCAGTGAACTGAAAATATGTCAAGCCTGTTAAAACTCTTCTGTACAGGAAATGTGCCTGAGAAATATGGTGGAACCACTCACTTTCTGATCAGGAAATCTGATGACTGAAATAAAGGTCATCTGCTACCATGCTTAGATACAACAGAAGCACATTTTAAAATTTATTTACGTGTAGCATTGCCATTGTTATCTGAGAGAGATAATTACTACATTTAAGAAAGTATTGATATGAAATTTAATAATCCCTGGGCAGGAATAACAACATAATTTTGTTGTGTCTGGAGTTATTTCAGCTTTTTACCATTTTCTTCTCTTTGCTTAATAGCTTGCTCAAATAAATATTCTCTGAGTAGCTCCCCTGCTGCAGTTTGGAAAATCAGATAAGCACAATATAGTGGAAGAGGAAGGAAAAAATACATTCAGTTTGAAGGCAGAACTGAAAAATAATGGGAAGGAAAAGATCATTTCAGGATCAGCCAAAAGAGTTCTTCCCTCACACCTGAACTGAGACATATTGTGTCAATTCATTCTTAACTATTTTAAGTAGTATTTTTAACTACTCAATTTAACTATTTTTGCTTTTAAATTGGGTAATTTTCAAAAAAGTTATGTTTTGAATGAAATACATTATTTAAAAACTCAAAAAAACTTCTTAATGCAAAATAATATGGTGTCTGAAAGTTTTTTGTAAAGAAGACATTAATCAGTACTTGAAATGTTCCTTTTTTATCTCAAAATATTAATTGAGTTTTGAATTGAATACTTATAACTTGAATTTAGATTAACCTTTTTTTTTTTCCAAGACCTTTTTTTAATAGATATGCTGCTTATCAGCAAATCTCTAACATACAGGCTGAGAATGAGAACCAAAAAAGGGAGGGTAGGAAGGGAATCTCTGCTGTGGACAGTATTAAAAAAAAATCCAATTTTTCATGTCAGAATTTCTTTACAAATCAAGTGGACAACAGAGGAATCATATCTATGAAAATTACTTTTAGCAGCAGTGAACATGATACCTCACAGTGATTTAAATTGCTGGAATATGTAGCACATTTTTCTGACATTTCAGATTGTCCTGCCTTTAGCCAGGCTGTGCCTACCATAGGTTATCCAGTTTCTTAATGCTGCAAGCCTAGTACCTGTAATTGTCATTAAATGGATAGGAAAACTCTAACTAATTTACAGGTGGTGTTAAAAATTGCTGCAGCTTGTACTGTACTGGCTTACTGAGTGATTTCATTTACACATTAACACCCCTCCCACCCCAGTAAAAGGAATTCAATTTTCTGTTTGCACCTTTTGTGTGTTAATGACAGAAGTTAATCTATTCAACTTCTGCAATTATCTTACTTCCAAAAGTCATCCTTTTTGCTCTTATTTTCTTTTTGCTGTTTCTCTTTTTTGCTTCATCTTTGCTCAAGACTAACTTTGTCCCCATAGGTTGAATTTACACCTCAGAGAATTGTCTCCTAAAAGTCCTAAAACTCTCTTTCCTTTTCACCTTTTCTAGATACAGACTTTCCTATGGCATTTCTCACTGGACTATGTCAGATCTTACTAAGAGCAAAAAGGAGTCAGGGATTCAGAATTCTTGAGCATCATAACTTTTGTTGTGTACAGCTGGAGCTGCTGTGTACCCTCATGCCAAAGCTTTAAAAATTTATGTTTATACATGTTACAAAGGGTCCTGCACTCAATCCACAGCACGGACAGATGTATAATCAAAAGTATTTGATATGTCCTCACATTTCTTTCTACAAAGCTTCCTTTCCTTACATAAATTTACAAAAAGTGTAAAAAGGTTTTTGCACTTTCTGTTGAAAAAGATGGATTCCTAATCAGTTTACTGAATTCAATCTATGCTGGCCACATAGAGGTAGACAAGTTTTCAATTACCATTAAATATTTTATTGCCTTTTTAAAGTGCTGAATTTTCAAAAGTTCTGCTGATGTTAATTGAACCATGAAATGCCCTAGTGCCTGAAAGAAAGCTATTAATAATTTTCTAATTTCTTTTTTTTTTTCCCTGTTTCCTCTTCTCTGTGTTGTCTGAGGTTTGCATTATTACCTGATAACTCCAAAATTTGAATGCATGTATGACAAACAAGCCAACACCATTTGTCTTTACTGGCTGGAAGGGTATTAAGCTATGAAAGCTTTTCACTTGGCTTTGAGGAGTCTGAAATGAGTTTCCTTTTTCTGGGGCTGAAGCTAGAAGCAAAAGAATACAAAATGTGCAAGAGAGAAAATAGGTACTGAAATGGTGGTGCTGAGCCAGAATGGTTAAGTACTTCCCAACAACTCCACAAGACTTAATTTCTGTCCACTTTGTGATGCACTGTTGATGATAAGGTAATACACGGCTTTGAGAATTATGTTCTTGACTCTTTCATCGTTGTTGTACTCACAGGATGGACTTTCACAGGCCAGTTTTAGGATCTGCCTTGAGAGCTGGGAAGGCAACGTGAAACATGCAGTGGAGGCTGCAGTCAGGCAAACTTGTCTTATTGCCTGAATGGCTGCTTTCACTCAGGGTAAAGTGAGGAGTCACAAAACCTGAGGATTAAAATGGGTCTAAGCCATCTTGTAAACACGGTGACTTATTTGAGTGCCTTTCCTGAGTCTTTGTTCATGTTGTGCTATTTACTTTTGCCTACAGTCCTGTGGTTTATACAATGCTCTTGCCTTATCCTTCAAGAATTTCATGAAAAAATTGATAATAAGAAAGTGCTACAGATACTAATGCTGTTCTAGTTTATAAATGCAACTACTTGAGGAAAAAACTACCACTCAACCGAAGTAACCGTATAGATGTGAGTTTTTACTCATTTTGGCAAGAAATCAAAGACAGTTGGATATTTTGAGATAGGAAGGGCAATAAACCACCAATTCAAATGTAGTATGGGTTTCCTATAGTGTAAATCATGAGTGAGCTGTGCAAAACATCTGCTGTGGGAAGGAGACAGAAAATACAGAGTTTGGATGATAATCTTGATATTTAATAAACTGATAAAACCAGAGTTACCACTGAGTTTTTAGCTACTTTCTCTTTAAATGGCGCAATCCAGTGTGGCAGGCAAACCTTGACTGGATGTCGTGCTCACCAAGCCACTCTATCACTCTCATTCCTCATCTGGACAGGGGAGAGAAAATAAGACAGAAGACAAATCTGAGGTTGAGTTAAGGCAGTTTACTAAAGCAAAAGTGAAAGACTGTGCATGCATAAGCAAAGGCAAAAGAATAACCCAAAGATTTTGTTCTCTATTTACAATCAGCAAGCAGTGTCTGTCCACTTCTGGGGAAGTGTATTTAGTGGTTGCTCTGGAAGGCAAACATAACTTGCAAATGTCCCCTCTTCTTCCTTCTTTTGTTAGCTTTTTTTGAGCTGATGCCATACGGTATGGAGTCTCCTTCTGGTCAGTTTGGCTCAGCTGTCCTGGTTGTGTCTCCTCCCAAGACCTTGCTCAGCCCCAGCCTCCTGATGGGGGGGCAGAGTGTTGGAGAAAACAGCACTGATGCTGAGCCAGTGCTGCCCAGAAGTAGTCAAAACACTGGGGTGTTACCAACACCTTTCCAGCTACCAAGACTAACAGCACAACACTATGGGAGCTGATATGGGGAAAAAGAACTCTTCCTCAGCCAGACCCAGTATATCCAGGAACAGCTTTAATGGGAGGTGGTCAGTTTGATTTGCTTTCTAATTTGATCGTGTAATGCTGGAGCATTTAAAGAGATGAACGACTGAAAACCATAATTTATGTTGAGTTACATATTTTTTTTAACCTATAAAAGTAGCTTAGCCAAAAAAATTCTTTGCATCTGGATCAGAATTTCAGTTTCTAAAGTCATTAATAGATGTGCTGCTCATCAGCAAGTCTCTAGCTTATAGCATAATTAAGATTAAAGGAAATGCCATAATGACAAGACTGTAGCAGGGTTTGAGTTACTTGACCATTGGGGTCAAAAGCTGAATTTGCATTTGGTGTGCAAGTTAAATGCCTATGTATTTATGAAGGCCAGCAAGCAGACAGAAAGAAGTAATTTAACAGTGCCACCTCGTACAGCTCAGTGCTTGCTTGAGTAAATTGAGGGGCGATGTAACCTGAAAAAGTTTAAAAAACAAAGTGAAACTGAACATTTTTGATTATGTAGAGTCCAGTCTCTTGTATTAGAGACAAAATAATGGCATACAATTCTTTTTATCAGGTACAGGAAATCTTTTACTACTAATACTGCTACTACTGTCTTTAAAGTGTAAATCTTTATTACATTCTTCTATGAAATACCTAATCTGTTTTCCATATATTTCTAAAGGGGCCAAATTCATAGCCCCTTTACAAAATAGCTCATAACAAAATTGGTTTTTCCTTGGCATGAAGATTTTATACTACAATTGTAATTTCTTGTGATGAAAAACAGAGAAACTACTGATTGCTGTTGGGCTATCCATTATATATAAGCACACTCTGGCCTGCTATCATAGAATGGCCTGTGTTGGAAGTGACCTCAAAGATGATCTAGTTCCAACCCACCTGCCATGGCCCAGGAACACCTTCAACTAGAACAGGTTGCTCCAGCCTGGCCTTGAACACTGGCAGGGATGTAGGGAATATTTCTGATGAATATTCTCCAAAAGGGAGAAGGACAACATGGGAAAAAATGATCAATGGGCACAGTTACAAAAGTGATAAACTTAGTCAGTTCTAGCAGGGAGACAGCCTCTTCGTACCATGTGAAACCAGAGAGGAAAGATGCTGAACATTAAGCATGTGGCACTATGTGCTACTGGTTATATGACAAATCTCTGGCCTCATGTCTGCGTAACAGCTGTGTCTTCATAATATCTGCCTCCAGCTTTGGAGAGAGGTCTGGTAATCTGAAGGGATGGGGGGAGAGATTTTGGGTGATGGGGGGAGAGAAAATGAGCTAGAAACACTGCTTTAGTTGTGTTGACCTCTATTTGTCAGTCATATTTTCACGCATTATGCAGACTGGCTGAGATTTAATCTTGGAGAGAAGTCAAATTTGAAATAGAGGTAGACAACGGTTTTTACTTATGAATAAAGTGTCTACAAATATCCTAGTGAACACTGTGTAGATGAATGACAACTTGCTGAAGCAATAGAATAAAAGGAGAACAGGAATTCTGAATCAGTAGGGCTAAAAAAAAGAAGGATGTAAAAGTTTGGACAAAAAATCTTTAAGAGGCTGGTGGACTAAGCAGGATGAGGGTGGAAAATTCATTCTAAGATTTGAGCAGAAAAAGATTGTCCAGAAACACAGCTGGAAAAATTCCTTTATCTATTCCACAACAGGATATTTTGTGCTGGAAAAGAACTGGTACCCAGGTTGGTGGTAAATGGAGTCCTTGGGCTCACTGCTGAGATCACCAGTGGGGAATGTATTTGCATGTTATGAAATGGTCTAAAGTCCATCATTCACCTCGAAGTCTTTAGTAATTGCAATGTCTTTAATAGGTAATGTAAATCTTGAATAGTTCCTGCTAGAAGGCAGGCTTGACTTCAAATCTATTTAAAAATATATATTTTAGAAGGAAAGAATTTGTAAGCTGTCCTGAAGCAAGATATGTTTATCTCTTTGTTTCTGACTTACCTAAATATCTCCTCTGAAGATTTGGCACTGAAAAACCCCAGCGACTTAGATAAAAGGTTTATGATTTTTTTCCCTTCAGATGCTTTTAAGAAAATTAAATATTTGTTGGGATAATCAAAGTTTTTTTGGGGCTTTCAGAAGATATCAGTAAAGAAATAACAACAAAAAAGGAGATTGTTTGATAGCTATTGTAGAGCATTTAAAGATGTTTGTTTCTGTTCCTGCACGTATAACTACAACTTTCTCAACATTTCATCAGGGAAGAACATTTGAGGAACAGTTTGAATATTTCTGCACAATTTGACTCCAAGGAATAGAGCTTCAAGGAAAATTTTAAGGTACATTGACAGAGCTCAAGGGGAAGAGTTTGACCTTGCCATAGCCTCAGCAGTGTTTTCTCATGAAAAATTCATTCTCAATTCCTAATATTTTGTCACTGACAGAGAATGTATTTAATGAAAAAAGTATAAACTTTTCTACAAATTCAGAAAGTAGAATAAATATAGTATAAAGTGCAGTAGAAATATATTATCCTATAAAAACTTTGCACTTGAAATAGCTTTGTTTTTCTGATACTACCAGTCCTCTGAAGTTTGTTTTTTTTTTTTTTTTAAATATGTAACTAATGCAAAACCATCTCCAAGAACAATTGCACTTTTCGACTTGAAATACTCACAGCAAAGGTTTTCTTCTATTGAAATATAGGGGGTATTTCAACCATATCTGCTAGCCTGGCTTTTGAAGAATTCATTTTGATTGAAGCACTCTGTGGTCATTTTCAAAACTATTTTGTTCTTCACACAGGAAAGCCTCAAGCTGATTTTTCAACTTGATGAGAGATTCCTACTGGCTTTTTGGATGGAGGAGATAATACACAGTTTAAACACTTGGATTAGACCTGCAGAAAGCTGATGTGCTCATGAGCAAGAGCTTTTAAACCCTGTCTGGCAAATTCATGACTCTTAATTTTTCCTGGTTTTAATCTAGCAAGGTTGGTACTTTAGTTTGGCAAGTATTTGCCGTCTGCTAAAACTATCACCTGTAGTTGTTGAGAAGAATTTGCTTTCTGTTTGTGAGCATTGCCATAGAGATGTGTGGCTACATAAGACCTCTGTATACAACAACTTATACAGACTTACTCCAGTGCAAAACTGGATGAAACTTACCCATGGGAATAAGGAGGCTTAGAAATTCTAGACGAAATCCCTGTAGACCTTTTCTAAAATTAGGTGTAAATAGGATGAGGCTGTTAAAAAGAAGAGAAAGGGGAAAAGAGATATTTTTCAACCTGCTGAAAAAATTGTAAAATATTTCTTATGCCGAGTGTGCCTGTTAGTGCTGCCTCATGTTGACAGCCATTGATAGATCAGAATTTGTGGATGCCTACAGGGTCAATTGTTGTTATATTAACATTTGTATGTCAGACTATAATTCTGTGTGACATTTGGTATTAAAGCTACAAATCCTGATCTAAGGAGCTTATAAACTAGCTTAAATGATTGGGAAGAAATAACATAAAGTGACAACAGTCCAATATTTCGTGTCTCTGCCATGAAAGTTGAAAGACTTTCCTTGCCAGCAAGTGAAGTGTCTGCTCTAATTCTAATAACTGACAGAACTTGAGTATCTGGATACTAGTTCTGGGTGAGTTCTTTCCCCCAGAAATGAGGAAGACAAGTATCACATACGGAAGGTTAAATTAAAAAGTTGATCTGTTTATTTTCAAGTTGCCTCAATAACTGAAGTTTGAAAATTGTTTTGAAATTCTTTAAGTCAGGCAAATCATATTCCCATTTTATGTTCATTAGTGTATTTTCCTGACATCTTACATTAAAAACCAGAAGATGTCTAAGTATTTGCTGGTTCAGGAAGATCCTTTGTTAATACCTTTTTTCACCCAGTTGAACTCCTCCAGTGCCAGCCTGTCCTGCAGTGGAGGGGCTGGATCACAGGCTATGGAGAGGTTTCCTGAGCTGGGAAGCCCTCAGGGAGTGCCAAGCCTGGCTGGGAGCTGCAGCTACCCAAGAGCAGGCTGCCCAGGGTTGGTGGTTGAGTTACCATCCCTGGAAGTGCTTATCAACCTCAGCATTTCTTTGACTCTAGGATGATCTGTCCTGAAGAGCACCCATGATGTGACAAAAGAAAATCCAATTGGGTGAAACATTCTGGAAGCTACTTGGCTATAGGCATAGTTACTAAAATGTGGGGTATTTTTTTGAGGAGGTAGAAGGTGAAATGTGAAAACCATCACTAGCTTAGAAGTAAATAAATCATCAAGTAAGCAAATACTGCACCCACAGTATGCAGTGTCTGCGTCTTGATCTTTGAATAGGTGGAATAAGTATTTTCTGAAGTAATTTTTGTAAATCTTGCCGTCTGATGTCTTGTACATTGTTTTCCCAAGTTAAGACTAGTCTAAACTTACTATATGATGCCCTTGACAGCAGAAGAGGGTACTGTATCCAAAGAAAAAACTGTTTTTATCGGTTCCTTCAATCTGCTTTATTTCAGGAAGATTCCCTTTAGAGTATCCCAGTTGTGGTCTCCTGTCAGAGGCCAAGGGATTGTATCATGGTTTCCTTTACCAAGACTGCTGTCTATGCTGACCAAGTGGTAGTCTCTAGTCAAGATAGGCAATCTTGTTTGGATTGCTTGGTAGTTCTAGAAGTGTCATTCTGGGAAGAATTGCCTATCCCTAGCCTGAAAATGCTACTGACTGATCTGGAACATAATGTTTGAGGTTTGTGAAGAGAAAGGATGACATGTGGTGTGTCCCTGACAAAAAAATCCCATCCTTCTCTGGTGTGTTGTATAATGCTAAGAAGAAGCATGAAAGCATGTGCATCTTTGTCTGTGAACTGTAGACACTGCATTTCTCATTTAACTAGCAAAATTGCCAGTGGCTGCCTTCCTGCAGGATGACACCCTGTAAAAGATGTATTGGATAGATGCCCATGTAAGGAACATGCTTTGGAAGCTCTTGTTCACTCTTTACACTGTTACTTGGATTTCAGTGGCGATTCATGCGCTAAGGAAATATGTCACAGGTGGTAATGGGTGCAGTCTGGTCTTAAATACATAGAGGAAAAACTTCTAGTATACTGATAAAATCTAAAATATGTTTCCCTAAGTAGAAACTGTTTGTAAATTGGGAAAATCATGTCCTGTTGAGTTGCCAGAAGTCCTGCTTTCTTAGCAACACCTTTACATTCATTGAAAATTAATGTAGATGCTGATGCTCCATAGCTTTAAATGAAATGCAGAAAATATGCAATCAGTAGAAATATGATGTTCCATGCCTTTCTGTAGCTTTATACATTTAGAATCCAGTACTGATTGTGACAAAAAAAAAAAAAAAAAAAGAATTGAGATACATGGGTGTCACTTGAATTGTGTTCTCCTTAGAAAGCTTGGAAAGGAAATGAATGATTAGGAAGCAGAGATTTTGAGAAGAATTAATTAGAATAAGAGTGGGGAAAATAACCTACACTTGTACACACATAAGAAGTATGGAAAGTGAATGCTTATTTCAATTTGTTCTCATTGTCTATTATAATATATCCAGAGTGTTTAATTTAAGAAGTAATTTAAAAAGTTACATAACAGTGTTTTTATTAATATAGATCTGGTTACTGATTTGGGAGGCTGAAAGAAGAAAGCAGAGATAGGTGAGGATGAAGGAAAGCATTATAGTGTATGAGGGAATGAGCAGTTTCTCTGCAGTGCTTTCAATTCAGGGCGGTGTGTCAAAATTTGAATGTATTTTTCAACACTTTCTCTGAAGGAGGAAACTTCTTCTGAATTCCTCCGCTTGGATGTATGAACTCTGAAACACACATTTCAATTTTATAAATAAGCTTGAGTATCAAAGCACTGAAAGAATCATGTTTTTGCTTTTGTCCCGTTTCTTAAAGAAAAGCAGGGAGGTAACAAATCGTGTTTTGAAGAGTAGGGTTAAGTAGCAACTTCATGTTTTGGCTGCTTCACATTTCTTTTAGTGAATCCAATACACTCTTGAGTGCTCATAAGAGTAGCTCATAGAGCTACCCAAAGAGAAGAATAGAAAGCCCAGTTAAAGGGAATAGCATTCTTCTTTGATCATGAAGGACTCAGGTGTTTGAACCATCATTATTTATTCCAGCTGTTCTGATTATCAAGTTGGAAATAGATCATTGCTTCCTTTTGCATCATTTCACAATTCATAACGATAAATGTTTTTTAATGGCCAAAGATGTCAGGCTATAATAATAAAGTGAAAATATAATGAATTTTTCAGTGAGCTTCTAGGTTAGGACTCCTAAGGTAAAGGGAAAACAGAAACACTATTAAACAAGACGTCCCTTCATTCTCTCCATGAAATGAAACCGCCTGCATGCCCTTTCCATTTTACCTTGATTGCCAATTGATTTCCAGAATTTATTTCTATGTAACCTCTGATTTTGTGAGCTGGGTTAGTTCTGAATTAAACCACCAGATCTAGGCATGTCTGAATTTCAGCTTCTGGGCAGCATGACTGAACTCTGAATAGCCTAGGCTATTTCCAAAACCTTTGTGAAAGACTGGTTGTTTACTCTGTGGCATGCTTCACCCTTAGCATACTAACATGCCAACTAAGGAAGCAGTTTCCATTGTGATTTTTAGGTGGCTACCTTCTTCTGAATAGAAAGCTTAGCTCAGTATCCAGAGTCACTAAGCAAGGTCCTGACATTCAGATACAAAACCACAGTTACACAGAGGTGAGCTACTTGCCAAACTTGTTAGAAGTACAAATTCCCACCATTTTACACTAGTCCTGGAAGCCACAATGAATTCCTTGATCAATTGGAATTCCAGCTACTTTGGCTTAATGTCTTCCTCTTTTCCCAACACAGTAATTAGATTTCTCTGGCTCTGCAAAATTATTGGCTGCCACTTATTTTGTAGAACTAAATTTTGAAACAAAACAAAGTGAAGCATCCTAACTGCTGCTGTGCTGGTCAATTCAAGATTGAATCCTTGGTTTAAGACTCCTGTATTTTAATTTCCTACAGGCAGATCAAAATATTACTGCTAGAATTACTCTTACCGTGTTGCTATCTTTCTTTGGGCCCTTTAATCTAAAGAATACTTGGTTCTAGAGAATTAGAACTGAAGGCTACAGGATTTTTCTCCCAAGTCTAAGTTTCCCTTTGGTCAGTAACTTTATTTCAGGTTGTAGTGGTTACTGAATAAGTGCCACTTCTACATCACTTATTCAAAGCAGATTGATAAACCAAAAGGTATAAATAAATGTGTAATATTTCATACTGCCCTAGTCTTTTCCTGTTAGAATCATGACCTACTTGTGGTGAGGGGTTATGGGAGAATAACACTGTCCTACTGTTCTCTAACTACTGCAATTATGCTTCAGAGCTCCTGTTAATCTAAAGTCAGAATCGATGTGTGTTGGACTGCCTATATACTATTTGAATGCTCACAAGAAGTGTCCTTTTTCAGGAAACTTTTTCAAATAGTAGCTGTTTAATTTCTTGCCTTCAAAAAAGTTACTTTTGTAACTCATGAAGCAAGAGCGAAAAAACAGAGTCTCGAAGAGTAGAGCAAATAGAATATATTTATCACTTCTTTTCTCACTTTTAAACCTCTCTGAATAGTGCTTATCGCAAAAATACAACATCCTAGAACCAGATAATGAATGGAACAAACAGGTGGACAGGTCAAATGCCAAAAAATACATAGTAGTGACCTCACAAATTCCTGAGCAGATAATTGGCTTACCAGACTGTTACTTGATTTGTTGCTGTTGTTTTTGTCTTTCTAAAAAGTCAAAAGATTTTTACTACTCACTGCTCCTGGGAAATCAGTGGGAGCTGCAGATATTTAGCATCTAGAAAAGTGTCTGTGGTTCTTAGTATTTGAAACTTTGTATTGAAAATGAAATTTCCTTAAACTGTGCATTTGATAATAAAAATGTGGTAGTTACTATAGCCAAAGTATCTTAAATCTTCATAGGTAAATGACCTGAAGAGCTCAAATCACAAAATTGTTCATTTATATTAGTTTTTGATTTTCCCTTTGAAATAATGCATAACCAGATGGCAAACCATCCAAACCCTGACTGTTCATGAAGTACTGTCATTTCCGATCAAGATTGCAGTTCACTAGCAAAGAAGAAATAATCTGTTCTTTCTGTGGTGGGACATCTTAGCATCAGGCTTGATCAGAAAGATTCATTAAAGAGGAAAAGTGGCAAAAGGAGTTTCTGTTGATACTGATTGTTGATAACAAGCATACTGCCTAATGGATATAGTAAAGAATTTGCATTCTGTTCTTGAATTTGCCTCTAAGTTACTTTGGACAAGTGACTCAATCAGTCATTCTTGATTTCCCCATCTGTGAAATGTGAAATTCTTCTCCAGGGTAGCATAAAATCTGATGAACACTTTTGAAGTACTATTAGTTTCTTAGGCACAAACCTCTTGCTCATTGATATGTGTTATGTGCTATCTACCAATCTGGGACTGAGGAGGAGCCATATAGACAAAATTCAACAGAGGACAAAGACAATGATATCTGACAACAGTAAATCTTTCAAAACACCTTTTCCTTTATGTGTGCAGGGAAAGGAGTTATGTAAAAAGAGCAATGACTCGGAATGGATAGAGTTAAGGTATCAACTACTTTTTTCAAACCTACTTATTAGGTTCATGTTCTGCTTGGGCAGTCCTAATTCTGTGAAAGACAAAATGACACAGGAAATAGAAGACTGCAAAAACCAGATCTCTTTTAAGTGGACTGCTTCTCAGTGCAACTCAGTTCTCTTAGATGTTAAAATAATCACAGGATAGCTATGAATCATGTAGAGTAACTGCATTACGAGGTGGAGAAAATGACAGAGGCAGGATAGGAGAGGAGGAGGGATATTTTTCAGTTGATATTTAGAAAAGGTTTTGTAATGAAGAAGTTATTTTTGGAAGTTGAATTTGGAAGGAAGGTAGAGAAAAGATTTTTACTACTTCCTTTGCAATGACTTTTTCTCCCTTCAGTGTGATAGGTGGAGGCTTCATGAAAACTCTAGTAGTTGGGAGGATGGTATTTTTTTTTTAAGCAAACTTATTTCCATTACAAACTTGAACAGAGGTTAAATTGAGGGGATGCATTCACAAAGATTTTCTGTGCTTTAACTTTGATTATTCATATTCCCAGGAAGAGAACTATGAATTAATTTTTCATTGGTGCCAAGAAGCAGAAGAAAAAGATCCTTGGTCTTTTATGTTTCAGCTGAACTTATTTGCAACCACAGCAGTATTAATTTCCAAAGCCACTGTCCTTTAGCAAGTATTACTTCAGAGATGAAGTTTAGTTATTACAAACAGGAGTTTTTTGCTGAAACAGAGGACAAAGTGAAAGATTAATGTTGTGTAGGACACAACATTGGTGGATATAACTGGATCCAAAGTACAGAAATATAATGGGTTTACAAATTGAGTTTTAAGAGCCTCCTTGGCTAGCAAGCATAAATAGGCAGCAGTTCTTAATCCCTGTACTCAGAGGAACCAGGGGAAAAAAAAAAAAAACACAACAATATTTTATGGCATGCTATTTCCTGATTTGGTGTGGTTTTGGGGTGGCTACAACAACATCTCAGCACCTGTTGCAAGTCTCATTGTTTTCAAGGGACATTTTCAGTGAGTTACTGATACTTTTTGAAATGGATTCTACCTTGTGTCTTAGTTGACCTGTTGGAGTTACACTTTTAAAGTGTGCTTCTCCAAAGCTTTCCAACTGAGCCCTTTTATTGGCAGATACGGGCTTTGACAACTTATGCTTGATCCTGGACTTGACAATGTATTTGTTTCTATTGATGATACCTTGAGTTTGTAGATAATTATGTAATTCTCTCACATATCCCAGTGTCTCAGAGAGAAATTATTTTGGGACTTCCAGAAATACATATTTTTTTTTTTAGTCTCTCTGTATATTTGTGATTTGAGAGTTAGTAAGCCTATTAGCTGTATAGAGATTTTCATATTTTTCTCACTAGTATACTGAAAAGCTGTTAGAATCAGCTTTGAAGTTGCATTGATTTTAAACAAATAATTAAAGTTCATTTCCTAACAAATTGATTTGGACTGAACAGCCCCTGAACTGCTACAAATTCACTGAAGAAAGTGAAGACACAATGAGTTAATTATCAAGCTTTTGTCATTCATCAACAAGCTAATCTGAGTCATCACTTTTCGCTCAGTAATAATTGCTCTCATTCATCCTTTGTTCTGCCTTTATTGTTTTTCTATTTCCCTTCTTGTAAACCAGTCTCATCAAGAGAAATGGCTGAGATTTTTGAATGTTGAAAATGTGCCTTGGAGCAACCCATGAGCAATGCTATAGCACATCTTATAGTGCTGTCCTTGCTTAGGAGTGTGCTCTCCAAAGGCATTGATCAGAGCTGCTCAGCCTTAGCTTCCAGCAGGTGATTAACATGCTACCTGTGGAGCACAAGGGATTGGTTTGTTCATTCTGCAGAGAAGCTACAGTGAAGATTTTCTTACAATGTGTTTCTCTTTCTTTGAGATGAAAAAGAACCATAAGGCTGCTATACTTCTCCTGCATAAATAGTAACTTTTTCCCTAAAGAAAGAGGGGTGCATACTTGCATTAAATTTTTTTTTACTCTGATAAGAAAAATGCTTTCACTGCTATTACTTATTCCACACACGTAATTAAAAAAACCCATACCACCATGAAATGCTAATGAGTGCTATGGTTTTGTGTGACTTGGATCATCCATCTGCACTAAGAAAGAAAATCATACCATCAGATAAACCCATAGTGTGTGTCTGTATGCTTATTGCTGTTGTCATACAGTAAGAAGAAGAGTAGCCATTTACATATTTCCTGGTCCATTTTCCCTGCTTGCCTAAATTGACACAACTCCACTCAGAGTGGCAGCACTGTTCAGGGTAGTATCTGCCTCGTTTAAATAATCTAATCAATCTGGACTCGATCTCTTGCCAGTGTGAGAGTGATTAGGAGGGAGGAAGGCTGCTAGTGTAACTGCTTGTTATTAGTCTTCTACTGGAAGTAGAAGATTAATAATCTCTTTCATCCATAATTTAAATTCTATTTCCATATAAGAGTTTTGTCATATTTTTATTAATATTTTGTATCTGTCTCTTGACTTCTATTGATTTTGTGTTCATTTTCTTTTGAAATGTTAAGTTACTGAACATTATGGTAATGTAAGTAACCTTTGGTAACATATTTTGACATAACCATAATTTTTTTAGCTGTTTATTCTTGCATTCTTTGTTTTACATGGGTGGAACCAACGTGTTTACTTCCTCATAGGTCTCTCAGAAGTGACAGAAGTTTTATGTCAAACGCTGCTGGCATTTTAGGCCACTCTGAGTGGCTGTAATATGGTTGAAGTTACCAGACTCATATTTAGCCTGTTAGAGAATCTGGAGAAATGTAGGTAGACTTGCATGTCCCAGCTGAGGTAGGCTTTATTATGGTTATTCACTATCCCTCATTGTGGGAACTGCTGTGCAATTAAAGGTGAACTATTAGTAGGTTTTAATCCTCTATTTTCTTGTGAAAGGAACTGAGGGAATGTTTAGTATGGTACTAGGCTATACTACGTTAAAAGAAGTATCATTTCTCTGATGCGTTGAGCCACTAGAGAAGGTTATGACTGTACTGAAGAATTCAGTTCAATTTTGGATTGCTCTTTCCTAGAAGGTCTTGTGAGCTGGAGACAGCTACTGAGAGAAGTATTACTCTTTCTCCATGGTTAGGAGCAAAGACAGAACAGCTGTTGAGGATAGAGGGTGGGGGCGTAGGGAATAAATCCTGTGGCATATGTGTGGATTAAGTTTTTTGAGACTCAGTCCAGCACTGTAATTGGAAGACTTTTTCTTTTATGTGGCAATGGGTTTTCTTGCCCTGCTCCTCCAGCTTTCCATGTCAAACCATAATATCCTTGCTGGGCTTGCATTATGAGTGACTGCTATGCTATACTGAAAATGTATTTTTGGGCAAGAGGTGCAATTTCTCATTAAGATTTGATGAGAAAGCTGCAGCAGTCCTCTATATACTTTCATCAATAAATCATTAATTTGACATCAGCTTCAGGTTTAGAACTGTAATTTTTAGGTGATTGTTGTTACTGTTTAATTGATTAAAACCATCAAATTATTTTAATTATGACTCTCTGAAAGAGAGATGCTTTGTTTGGGGAGGGGAGAAGACCCTGCATGTAGCCGTGTGGACTTCGTCCAGTTTAGAAATAAGCAGACTTGTTTTTAACGTCTTCTCAATTAGCACAGAGAAATAATTCTGGCACTTAGCCTTAGGATTTCCCAAGCCCCCAAGGTCATTGAAATTATATCTATGAAGAATACAGCACTACTATTTTTAAAATATCTTGAGTTGTATCTCCTCGGTGAAACCGAACATCTTTCTTCCTCTACCTTCTTCAATCCCGTGATGCCAAAGTGATAGCAAGCACCTTGTTGTGCACATCCCCTCTAACCTATTTTTTTGTACTCTTTTTATGCTGTTTCTTCTGATTGGATGTCTCTCAAGCAAGGATGAGTACACAACTGGATCCTCCGCCCTGTGAATCCATGTTTATAGCTTTTGGATTTTTTTGTTAACTGTCAGATTACAGGCACCTTAGGTATATGTGCATACATGCAGTACATGTGCTCTCCTGAAAATCTGTTGACAGATGTGCATATGTTCTCACTTTAGGAAGAATTTTGAGTTCATTCCATAAAGAGAGGTTTCATTCAGATCATTAAATCCTACACAGTTCTAGTTAATAAAACAAAATCTGACTGCACAGTGTTGAATCTTTTCTGTGACTCAGACAACTTCACCTTCCCCCAGCTTGTTGAGTCACTAAGCAGATTGTTTTTTAATACCAAATTTATTTGGATAGCCTTGATTGTAGACAGTATAGGTTGGATATGCGATATAGATGGTACATTCCTGTAGAAAGTTTTATTTAGGAGGTGATATCAAAATACTGTGTTTCTAGAATGTAGGTGAAGTTACTTAATTGTTAGATAATTATTTGTACAAATAATAAAGAAAAACCTTACTGGTGCTCAGTTTTGGGGACTTCAGAGTGTCTGGTTTTGTGAGGAAATACTGTTTGGAGAAGAAAGCCTGTATTTTTTCTGTACTCATTTTTGCAGTATGCATTTTTTTCTGTCTATGCCCAATGTCTGATATCAAAGAAGCTTCTTTGTATGCTTCGTTTCAGTTTTTCTTTCTGTTGCCTGGGTGTTACCGTGTTGTTATGCACAGTCACGAATCTTGAGACAATCTAGAAAAATGATTTAATGTGCTGATCAATTAATTTGAGGTTTCTTTTTTATAGACCTTTTTGGAGGTCTGTGTTACTGATTTCAAAAGTTCCCCTTTCAGCTGTTTAGTCATCAATAATGTTACAAGCTTTGTCTGGTGTTCTGCCTCTAATTGTAAGCAACACTGAGGAAAAGGTAGGTCTTCTTTTGAGTATTAAATCTTAAAATAACGATAATCATTGTACAACTTTTCTGACCCTTGTTGAATTCTCTATTGGTGCTTCAGCACACTTTGAACTGATTTAACTTGTTACTATGGCCTGCTGTAATGCTGATGGATATAGTATTTTAAGCTACAAAACATGAATTGAATTTTGTTTTGCTCCAATTTTCCATGGGTTTTCTCTTAATGAGAAGGAAATTTTTAAAAATAGAGAGATTTTCTGGTGTGTTTGCCCCTTTTTCTACTGCTGCAATTTCTTTTCATCTGGCCTTTCTTTTCACATTTTTTCATGTGATATAGAGCAGTAAACAAAGAAAGAAGAAACATATGAAGGAAAATCAAAATAGGCAAAAATGTTACGTTCTTCCAATGAGAAACAGTCAATGGAGTTTTGGGATAAATGTTTATTTTTAATGCTAGAAAGCCTTGATTTGAAATGCTCAGTACCATAGATTTTGGCTTTCTAATAGCACTGCTATATTCTTCTCAGAACAGGTCTGAGTTCCCACAAACACTGATCCTTTGAAAGTATGTTATAGCATGTAATGGAGCAAGCAATCTTTTAACCTCACAAGCTGTAGAAATAAAAACGGGCATGTTGGATTTATTACATTTTACTGAGAGATGTCCTGGTGAATGCCATATGCAAGCAAATCCCTGTCTATGTGTCTTGCTCGCTGAAGAGCTTTTTATTGTTCTGCCTTTTCACCTGTTACAAGTATAGAAGCACAAAGTTTTCAGCCTGTAAGCATTTTTTCACTTTGAGAAAACATGTGCTACAGAATCACAAGCTGGCATCATAGCAGGTTTGGATGGAGCTGTTGCTGAAATATGGCTACTTTGCCAAGTGAGACCCAGTAAAGGGGTAGGTCTGTTCTGTGGAAAACATTATGAAAACGGAAAATTGTCTATAAATTTCTGGTTTCTCTTCTAAGTGAATCAGAAAAATTCGAAGTGTCATGAATTTTAAGAAAATTCAAATAAACAGAGATGTATTATATTGAAATCAGTATAAGATTTACAGTTTTTCTTTACCAGCTTATTTTCTTATCCCTTGTGTGATGTGGACCTGCCTGTGTTCATCTTGTATCACTTGTGTCAATTGTTTTCCCTTGTGAAGTTATTCCTGCCAAAGTAGCCACAGAAAATGCATCACTGTTAAGTGTCCCAATTTTTTTTCTAAGATGATCAGTGAAACTACAATTTTTTCTTCATCTTCCACTGAAAACATACTAAAAAAATGTCCCTTTTCAGACAGCTAGACAATCGGTTCCTAGGTTTTTGGTGGAAATTCCCTTGCTAATTATACAGATGTTTGGAGAAGGCTGCAGGTCCCTGTGCTGGGTCTTTAAGGCAGTGGCCCACGGCTTTGCCATCTGTTGTACAGGTGCATGATATAACCTAAGGCTATAGGGAGAACAAAAAAAAGCTCAGAAGTCACAGCAGCACTGACAAATTTATGTATTGGACTGTTGTGAGATTGTAGATAGCTACATTTTAATCCTGGCTTCTGTTTTGATGCTTACTGAGTAAGTTTAATTCTTATTTTTGCATTTCTTCCCACATATATGGAAAAGATGCTTTTTATTATGTTTATTTTTTGCCTTCATATGCAAGAAATGCTGTTCTGAAGAATAGAAGGATTCTCAGTATGTGTTTGAATTCGTACATATGTGCATTTCTGCATCTGCACGTTTGGGTAGATGTATGTTGGTATATGATTTAAAAAAAAAAAAAAAATCACTGAGCCGCTCATGCATCCTGGTTAACAAATGTCACTTATCACTGTAAGAAAATGCTGCTGTAAAGGGAGTCATATCTTGATAAGAAAAGTGGTACATGCATCTGTGCTCCACTGCTCACATCCATGGCTAGTGCAAGGTTAGCTTTTCTCTTGTTTTCTGTAATTAATAGCAGTTGAATCAGTATTGAATGGCATTAACAAAAATGAAGCTAAATATTGAAATTCAAATTAAAATTGGACATATCAAAACCAATTCAGAATTTTTTTTAAGTACCTGACAAGAATAAATCCTGATGTCTGACATTTGCTTCAAGCTTTTATCATATATTTCTGCATCAGTGAGATTGGTTTAAAATTTAAAGCCCTTTTCAGTGTTCATGAGGCTTAGAATTATGTTAACAAAAACTAGATGAACTCAAAAAGGATGTGTGTATATGGGCATTAATTAAGCCAAAGGTCTGATGAGCTTTGAAGTAAATCAAAGTGACCAATTTAAAATGCTAATTGTGAATTTTTTTTGGCTGGGGCAAAAAAGTGCAAATTTTAGGAAACATTTATAACTGAAGTTAGGTTTTGAGTTTTGAGAGGATGTATTTTTGTCTATATTCCTCCATCAGAAAAAAAAGTTTGCCATTGTCTTCAGAGCAGTTTCTTCCCTTTTGCCCTTCCTTTTTGCAGCTAGAGCAGCAGTAAAGAAGATTCACTGAAACAGCCAATTTTTGTGTGTTTCTGCAATCTGTGAGGGAAAACTTTGTTTTGCTTTAGTTTCTTCTGCTGAAATCATTAGTTCTTTTTGTGTGTGGCTGGAAGAAGGGAGTAGAATAAGAAAAGAAGGGTTCCAGTATATCTTTAAAATCCTTATTCTTCCTTTCTTCATTTTCTAGTCTCTGTTGTTTCCTCAGATTCTGAAAAAATTTGTCTCCTAACAGGCTTGTTCATTTATTTCAGCTGCAAGCAATTTCAAGTCAAATTCCAAAGTCCTCACTAGTCTCTCTGGTTTGCACACTCTCCCTTTTTGCAGTGAAGTTCATTTCCCAAAATATTTTTCCTGTGTGAAGTAATTTTTCTTCTTAAGGAATTCTTATACTTTAAATTGCACTGGGAACTGATAATATAATGTTCTTGCTTACAGTAATCATGTTTCCCACATGGGAGTAGATGGTGGCTTATAAGGAAAGTTTTGCTCTTTAACTTTAGTATTTTACAGCTTTTAAAGGATGTAAATTAGGTCTTGGCTCCTGTAGGAACTCTACTAGATTCTGTATGGTCGATATTTGCCACATGAAAGGAAATTCTAAGTGTTTGAATTCCATATATAAATTTAGAATTCAGTGAATATTTTTTTAAATTTTTGACTTTGAAAGTTTTCCTTTCTCTTGTTTCAAATTTCCAGTTGAGTATCTAAAGTACAAATTTGATATTTGTATGGTTCTTGGGGAGCATTCTTTGGGATGGCAGCTGGATGTATCTAGCCTATGATTTCTCATGTGTGTACCTGTGGGATACTTCTGTGTGTGTACATATTGCTCAGATAGAATTAATGAATTCTCACTTAGCAGGGAATGGGAGATTTAGGGAGAAATTTTCAAAGGTGACAGATGAATCCAGAAGGGACTTGCAATGTTGCACTATGCGTCAGATGATTTTTTTCCTTTTTTTTTTTCCTTTTGGTATAATGACCAAACTGAATCTAATCCTTATTATTTATCCAGGTAGGTCTCCAGACCATTATTGATATTCCATCTTGAGATATAATTTCACAATTGACATTTTTGTTCTAAGTTTCGTGGTGATGTTGAGTCTGTTTGAGCACAAAATATTTGGGTTTAAGCATTTTCTCTTTTCTCTTTGAGAATTTTAATATACGAATAATTGTCTTGCTTTGTAATGTTAATTTTGTTTAATTCAGTTTTCATCTGCTAATGAGAAACTTTGTCTCTCACTGCTTTTCCTTTGTTTCTTAGATAACTTATTTTCTGCTGACTTTATAGCGTGAATAAACAAAAAGGTTCTTTCACTTTGGCTAGGCCTTAACAGGAGATTAGAGTAGAAGTCCTTGGTATCACATTTTTCATATTTGTTCTTAACTAGATCATGATATTGCAACAGGCAGAGAGATACACAAATCTTTCTCCTTCCAATCATTTTTCATTTAAAGCACTTCTGATTCCCTGATGAGGTCTTCAGAAGTGAAATGGTAACTATAGCAAGTGTTTTCTTTTTGCTGTCTTTTGGCATTTTACTGTCTCTCACAGCTGGCTCAAGTTCCAGTACTGAGACTGAAATCATGCTTGCTTTCTCTCCTTTAGATTAATCTTTTTACTTTTTTGGATTTTCTCCATAAGTTTGAAAAAGATCTTCTTTACCTTTTTCCCACTGGGTTGGAGCTTTCTTTTCTCTGCTTTATTTGATTGTTCTTCTTCTGTCAGTTTTCCCTTGAGCAGCAAGTTACTCCATCCATGAAAAGAATTCTTAAGTCTTGCTTTGGAACAAATTTTCAAATATTTGTGGGCTGAAAACAGTATGGAAAAAACCCAGAAATTCTAGAAATACTTTTCACCCCTCCAAAATAAGTTCAGAGGGAGTTGTGATAAATCTAGGAAAAAGAATTTGGAATGGTAGAACTGTTTGAGAATTTTCTGAATTTGCGTGTTGCACACAAAAAATTATGAGTTTATAGAAAGAGTATTCTTAGAAACAATATCTTTTGAGAAAAGGTTCATGAAAACCACTGTATAGAACAAGAGAAATTTGATGTATTGTATCACTGCGTTTTTGCTATCAACCTCATTGATAATACACAAAGAAGAATTTTTACCTTTTCTTTAAGAACTTTTGTGGACAGCTGAATGGAGGAAAGATGGTAGTATGGTAGCTCACATGAGTGAGAGCAAAAGCCCACACCATTTCTAATGTGGACAGTGTTCTTGCTTTCTTTTGGTCTTATTACACTGATATTTTTTTTTTTGCCTGGAAAGGAAGAACCAAGATATTTCTCTGCTTTTGAACAAAGTCAAATATTTTAAATGTTTGCTAAATCTTGCGTGACTGTTAGGAGTGAAAACTGTTCTGAGAGCTTTAGAAGCCTCTCTTTTTGGAAGTATTTTGCTTCAGTTTCAAATAAAGTTTAATTACAAAAGAAAGCTTGACTTCTCCCATGAGTATTTTCTTGTAATAATCTTTCTAATGTAGTGGTCCTCTTACAAATAAGAAATGTTCTTAGTTTTGGAACGTGGATATTTATTGAAATGTGTACACTCCCGCTGGGCTGTTGAAAATATCTGTTCAGGGATGAAAATTGATATATTCATGAGGTCTGGCATCTGTTAGAATTGGATATTTACATTTTGTGTTCCCCTGATAGCCCTCAAGAGATAACAGAGAGGACTGCTTTTCCCTTTCTCTGTACATCTGTAGTTGATTAGCATGTTATAAATATATTGCTAGCAGTTATTGTTTTGCTGTCTTCAGAATTCTTGCATCCATTAAAAATGTAAAGAATGGGAGTGTAGTAGTTACCCTTTGTATTTTTGATTCAGTATTTCTTGCACTTGGCAGCACATACACCAACGGTTCTCTGTTCCATAGTGAGTAGTATCTGTATTCCTCTGCAAAGGTGGAGCTTCCATGTATGTACTGTAAACTTTAGAAAACTGGAAATAGTACTATTTTCAGAACCATTTGGAGACATCAGTTATCCTCATGGTGAAACCGTGTATCAATTCACCACTAGAAGCAGTTCAGGTAGTAGCTCTTCATCTTGTGCTCTGAAGCCTTTTTGTCCCTGTTTTTGGCCATGTTGCCAAGGTCTGTGTACTATTCTCAGCCTTGGATCAATAATGCTAAAAAAGGCTGAATCTGAAAGATTTAACAAAGCAGTCAATACTTTAGTGCATTCCTAATCACTCATGTTCTGGAAAACAATGTACAGATTAAAAAAATTAATGGTAAATCTGTCAATCATCACTTGATACTTAGCTTCAACCTTCAGAGGAACCTGATCTCTGAAAACCAGGTAAATGCTAAGGTAGTTCAGAGTGGATACCATGGCACTTTTCATTGAATTGAAGGGGTAACAACACCTCTTGTCAGAATGTGAACGAGATCTTTTTAGAGTGCAGTATACTTCTGTGATGTTATTGTGTATTTTGCTTTTCTTGTCTGACTTGGAAGTTAAATGAGAAGGTAATCACAACAGACATTCAAGTTTTCAGGAGAAACTGGTTATGATTTTGAGAAGGCCCTTCCTTTTTTTAATAGAAATTAACTTTTCTCAGTTTTCCTGGCCTTACTCTGTAAGGTAAGGTCATACGGTTCCCCTGAAAACATGTAAATGGTTGTAATTACGAAAAAATGAAAGCATATTTTTATTTTTGGATCTGTGACAGAAATTCATTTTTTTGACTGACTATTATGTAGTCCTGTAAAGTTACACCTTTATTATAGATTATGAATGGAGTCCATGTTTTTATGCCACTTGCCAGAGGTGCTTCGAAAATGTATAACACTTTATCAGTTTTTTGACAATGAAATGTTGGTTTACAGGAGTCTACTAAACTATGTTCTCAGTGTAATTTACCTGTTAAAAAGAATGTGTTAATTCTCACATTAGTGTGTAAAAATGGCTGCTTAAGGGCACACAGATGACCTCCTGTATCCCAGTTCAGCATTATCTGAAGAACTGTGTATTTTGGTCTGCCTAATAGGTCATACTTTTAACTTGAGGATTTTCTGTGGACCTCTGTTTATGGGTACTACACATACCAAGAGAAAAATAATTTTTGATCATTAAATGGATAAGTAAACATATAATTATGGCTTCTTCATGGGGAAAATACTTATGCAAGATACTAAAAAAAAAAGTTGAAGCCTTTGTACTTTTCCTTTTAGTGTTTAAGATGAACGGTCTTTGACGTTTATAATAAATCATGCAGTTGCTGAAGGTTGTACAAAAGGATTTGAAATCTTGATTGGAATTTCAGTGGAAGATTAGAAATTGTGTGTACACAGGTGGAGCAATGAAACTTTGTTATAATTCCCTGTTTCTGAAACGTACTGAGTTTACCTTGCTTTACTGGAACAAGGTCTCCTCACTTTAGTAACCTGGTCATAACAAAAAAGTAATATACTAATCTAGTACTGTTGGTGAAACAATTTTGTCTGTTTAATGCCATAGGCTACACAGTGATGGTTTTATCTGGGTAAAGACAGATATGAGCATGTCTCTGAAGCCCAGGAAACAAAAAAATGCCACCACTCTGCAATTTTCTATTTGTGCAATTTCCAATTAAAAGAGTAACTTACTCTGCTTAGTTTTCAGTGAAGAATTACCTTGTATTTTTTTAAAAATTCCAACCTCTCTGGCACATGGTATACCATTACTCTCTAATCCAGGTGTATAGATGTGATCTCAGTTCCCAGAGAGCAGGATTTGCATTTTAAGGTAATATCCTGTACTGAGTCTTTATAATAAAACGTCCAATTATAAGAAGGTAAACCCTTTTGAAAAAGGACCTTGCCTACTGAGAACTAAACCTCATATGTTTTCAAATCTCCCTAGTGACTGCTTAAGAGCATAAAACAAATGAACAAATTGATTTCAGTTCAGATGTGGTTGTGTGTGTAGACTAGGGAATGAGATGCTGGAAAGCACTGATGTGGAAAGGGACCTGGGGGGTCCTGGTCTATGGGAAGTTGAATCTGAGTCAGCAGTGCCCTGGCAGCCAGGAGGGCCAACCCTGTCCTGAGGGGCATCAGGCACAGCATCGCCAGCCGGGCAAGGGAGGGATTGTCCCGCTCTGCTCTGCACTGGGGCGGCCTCACCTCCAGTGCTGGGGGCAGGTCTGGGTGCCACAATATAAAAGGCACATAAAGCTATTAGGGAGTGTCCAAAGGAGGGCCATGAGGATTGTGAAGGATCTGGAGGGGAAGCTGTATGAGGAGCAGCTGAGGTCACTTGGTCTGTTCAGACTGGAGAAGAGGAGACTGAGGGGAGCCCTCATTGCAGTTGCACCTCCCTCATGAGGGGAAGCAGAGAGGTAGACACTGATCTCTTCTCTGGGGTGACCAGTGCCAGGACTCAAGGAAAGGGCATGAAGCCGAATCAGGGGAAGTTTAGGCTGGGCATCAGGAAAAGGTGTTTAATCCAGAGGGTGTCTGGGCTCCCCAGGGAAGTGGTCACAGCACCAAGCCTGACAGAGTTCAAGGAGTGTTTGGACAATGCTCTCAGGCACATGGTGGGACTCTTGGGGTGTCCTGTGCAGAGCCAGGAGTTGGACTCGATGATCCTGATGGGTCCCTTCCAACTCAGGATATTCTATGATTCCATGAAACATTATGTGTGTGGTAGGGGTTTTAAGTCATTTGATATGAAGGCAAATCACATCTACTTTTAATATTGCTTACTGTGTAAAATATGGCTTTTAAATAACTTTCAAATAACAACATTTCACAGAATCACAAAATAGTTGAAATTGGAAAAGGTAAATTCTGTAGATGAATGTATATTTTACATATATTCGGGAATGGAAGAGAGAACACAATTTTAGTGTACATAGGGGGCAGGTAGTAATGTGTTTATAAAATATTGTATACCTTTCACATTTGTCAAAATTTCATGTTGAATTAGTGCAAGTAGCTTAAAAATATCTAAACATTCTTAGACTTTTAAAGCTAACTGTATTGTAGCTTTCTTTTGTAGTCAGTCCCTCTCTTCTTTCTTCTTCTTTCTTTTTTTTTTTGCCTCATTGTTGAGAAACTATTTTAAAGGATGGTTTTTATAGCCATGAAGATGGTTTATTATATATTTAGTCCTATATTAAATGTGAAGGTAAGCAAATGAAGTGCAGAAATGAGGTGGTATTAAGCAGAGTACAGTGGTAGGGTCCATAAAATGTTAAATTGGAAGAGAAATTACTAGGAAGAATATGAGAAGAAAATGAAAGTTTTGTGTGCAGTCACAGAAAGATTGGTGGAAGGGATGGGGGATAATGAGGGCTGAGCAAGAAAGGCGTTAGGGTTGAAATAGGAGGTTAAGGAAGTCCTGTATGAGGTAGAAATTCAGGGTAAAAGTGCAGATTTATTTGTGAGGATTCTATCCAGCAGGTATAAACACAGCTATTTGAAAGGCTCCTTGCCCCCTAAGAAGCAAGGAAAGAAAGAAACAACACCCCTCCTTATTCCCTAAGCAGGCTATGCTCTTCAAACAACATGAGGTTCAAATCCAAATGGACAGTGGGAGGATCAGTGCCAGCACATGGCTTCTTTAGTACTTACCAATCTAGTACCAGCTGAGATAAGTAATTCCATAGAATTGAGTCCACCTATCTTCAGAGTGTAGCTGCATGCTCTCTTTTAGACTAGCAGCTCTTTCTATTAGCCTTTGATGCTGTCAGTTTAGGCTGTGTCACATTTTCTGTATGCATTTAGAAAGGCCCACTGAACTCTAAATTATTACATTGCTTCAGAAAAGTAAGCCATCTCTCCAATTATTTTTCAGTAATTCTAACTTTGGCAGGGGCATTCCTTGGGAATTCATTATCATACTGAATTCTTTCTGTAAAAGGAAGTAAGAAAATCAATTATGTCTGTTAAGATAACAGAAAGAGTCTTAAGCTTGGATGAAATCTTAATACTTTGAAGGCGAACTTTGACTTGCACATGAAAACAACAGAGATCTTTAAATCCATGCACAAAAGAAGAGATTCCTCAGCTGGCATTATAATTAAGTTAGTGGTAGATATAGGGTGGAGTAGTGTTTACTTATGTGGTTTCTAAGCAAAATATAATACTTGTGGGAAACTAGATCTTATTCAAAGCCTATTGAAATCAGTGAGAGAAACGTCATTCAGTTGATGAATGTGTTAAGTTCCTATTTTTGTAGAGCTGACGTAATACTTTACCACTGTAGCATGACTCTGCTGATAGATCATAGAGGACTTTACAAACTTTAATTAAAAGAGTTCAAACATAACCTTGGCAAATGTTTTCAGGAATAAACTCATTCAGCAGAATACCTAGCTGGAAAGAAATGTATGGAATATGAACCTTGGGTCTGATGGTTTTGAATTAGAGTGAGGCCTTGTTTGTAATTAACATTATTTGCTCATATCTGCTGGCAGAGAGTTCTACTGCACTCAGAATTTTCCTGGTTTACTTTTTATTAGAATAGTAGTAGTACACTGGAATCACAGACTTTGTTTCTGTATTGGCAAATTCAGTTGAATTCTGCTGTTGTGCAGTCTCTCCTTCCCATTCCTCCAAAATTTTGCGTATTTTTACTTTCAAAAGTAATATTTTCAGAAATGAGTATTTGTTTAAGAATTTATGCTGCAGTTGAGTTGAAATCGCCTACAACTTCATTTGTCAATTGTGAGATAGTGGAAATATTAACCCAGTTCTACCATGTGCTACTTGAGCAGGGCAGGACTGGTTTCTGCTCCAGGTTGTGTCTAAAGTGCAGATCCATAGCACTGAATATGAGAACACCATAGTAGGTTGAAGTACAACTGGTGGATTTGATGGCAGCACCAGTTTCAGTACAGCAACAGGAGACTGACTATTAACAGGAATTAGTGATTCAGGAAACCCTGAAGGAAACAGGATCTAGGGAAAGGAAGATGGTAACATAATGTGCATTATCTCTTTCCAGAAGCTTAGTACTGTGCTATCCCTGCACCCACCCTTTTCTTAGACAAGAAGAGCTTGATGTGTTACTTTGGGAAACTGTTCTGTTGTTTAATGTTCGAAATCCAAAGGCTTTGAACCACATATACTGAGTTCCCAGTGATTAGTAATTCACTGGCATGCATCAGTGTGTCCATATTGGTTTTTATTGAATGCTTGGCTGAAGTTGTAGGGTTTTTTTGTATTAGATAAATTTGAAGTCCTTGTAAGCTTAACCTTTCATTCTTACAAGACAAATGAACTGAGACCCATATAGCTACTTTTTAACGTGTTTTTTCTAATGAAAATTTTAAAACTTCCTTTTTGTTTTACTACCTGTTGAAAGAAAAAGGTAGATAGCTCAGGCAAGCAGCCAAAACATTAATTAGAGAGTGTTACAGCAGTGTTGCATTTTGCATTCTGTGATACATTCCTGATATAGTTAGTTCCTACCTTGAAAATTGCAACATTAATTCACAATAATTCATCACACCTTGCCCACACCACTTCTATGTAGTACTGAATGCATTACACTCAACATGCTTTCTTGTTTTGAAGGGATCTAAATTCTAGAGTCAACAGATGCTAAATGTTTCCAGCTTCAGAGTAACGTTCATAACTGTTGCTTCCTTTTCAGAAGTTTTGGATGTATTTTCTCCTGAATGATTAGTTCTTTTTATTATTCTGATATTAGAGAGAGGAAAATGCAATGCTACGTCTGGTGCAGAACAATGATGACATCTCTGGTTTTATCAAAACATTTAACTTGATTACAGTCAGCCATAATCAATTACATGTAATTTCCAGTATGTGCCCTTTAAACAATATAATGTCTAGGATCAAGCCGGATATTATAAATTAAATGAGAGCTGCTGTCTGAGGTTTTCTAACAGTGATTATTTTGGAAAAGGGAATAGCAAAGAATGTTCTTACTGGAAGAGCCCAATATAAAACCAAATAGTGCAATTTTGCTAGTCAACTTTATTTTATGTTTACTTGAGAGTAAGTTATTCCATTGAAGTGGGTTTGTTTAACGACATGAAGCTGAGAAATTTATGAAAAGTACTATCAAATACAGTATTGAAAACTCACACTGTGGTTGAACATTAGGAAGACATGTAACATTATTTTTGAAGACTTGACTGGAATTTGATATGAATCTTACACTAGACTTTTATGATGATGCTCTGTAGAGAAGTCAATGTTGTCATCCTCCTCAGTGACTGAGTAGTTTCCAGCTGCATTAGGTTTTCGAGCAGATTGAGTGGGTAGGCTGTTGAAATTAAATTTACAGCACACCTGAGGAAGGTTAGAGGAATTATTTTTGTCCTGCTTCTGTAAGCACCAATGTTTCTGATGTGGAAGTGCATGAGGGAAATACAGTAGCTACAGAAGGCACCTTGTTAGCTCAAAGCCAACAGTCAGACAAGACAAGCTGTGTTGTATCACAGAAAGCAGGCACGTTTTCTGAAAGTTACATACTCTCTCGTTCTTGTGGCTGGGAGGCTTTTCTGCAATTGCCTAAAAACAAAGTAAAAGGTAGTTATGGGAGAATCACAACAAATGCCCTCTGGGCCAGAACAGCAATGCTCAATGTGGCCTAATATTCTGTCTCTGAAAGGGTTCGTGAGAGCCCTGGAGAGGGGAAGAGCTACAGGAAGAGGGCCCCCAAACCTGGATGCTTTCAGTGGCCCCTTCTCCTGTACTTGCCCTCTCATTTAGAATTTGGGGTGCTAGAGTGTAGAGAGCTAGACTTCTCCTGTTCCTAGGCATATCAATGACTAGTAATTGTTGGTCTTCCCTAAAGCTAGAATCATGTCATAACTATGGCATCAATATACTTTTCAAATTAACAAATACATTCTTTTCTTTAGGTGACCAATACTTAAAATAGGTGTGGTATACTTAATCATTTGATTCTGTGGTGCTGAGTATGACTTTTGGTTAAAGAATCGATGATAAATAATTTTGTAGAAGTACTTTCCATATTCCCTCCCTTTTCAATGCTATTTTTTTCATTAGCAGAAATCAGATATTTAATATAATACCGATTTTTATTAGTGTCTCATGTATTCTAGAAGTTTGGCCCCGTTAGAACAAATTCCCCTCCTAAAAGCAAGTGAATTTTTTTTTCTCCTAATTTCAGGTACTTTTTTTGTTTATCCTTTATGAGTCCTGGTTTCACTCATTCTAGTCTTTGTGTTGAAATTTATTTCACACAGTTTTCTCATCGTAAGTGAAAATGGCTTCACTTTGAGACCTGCGGAGTATTATGTCACCACCTCTAGATAATGGATATGAGCTTTGACTCATATTTTTTATTTCCCTTAAATTTAATGCCTTCTTAATGGACTGATATGCTTTATTTTTGAAGCAGCAACTTGTTGCTCTGACTCATTTGCAGATGTTCCTGGATCAGGATGCTGCTGGTTATAGCTTCTCTCATTGTATAATAATAATTTTGAATTTGTATTTTTGTAAGTAGTAAAAAAAATCAGATTATTTTCTGCAGTGTTGGTTCCTAAGTGATTTTCAGAAGCCTCTTCTGCCTCTGGCACTGTGTATTAAGACCATTATCCTACCATACAGTGTAATAATGACAGAACACACGCTGTGTAATGTAAACTTACAATCCAGTTCTAGGCAGATCTTATTAGACTGTCAATCTCTGAGTAACAGCAGTGGAATTAAAAGAAACCAAAACAACAACATAAACACCCAAACCCACAAAAAAATCCAAATACCCATCTCTCCCTCCCACCTCATTCATCCTGATAGCAGTAAAAAATGTATTCACATCTGCCAAGTGATATCAAGGTTGATCAAGGTTTTTCTTCTTTTAACAGGTTCTTTTTTATTTAATCTTGTTTCCCTTGCAGCACCAAGGAAGGCCAGTTCTCTCTGGACTACATATAATCTAGTGAATAATGTTACATCATATTATTTTTCCTTTGAGGGGGGAATTTGTTTTCTTTCAAAACAGGCTGTCTTAAGGGTATGGGAGAATCTCTTAAGGGTATGGAATATAGATGTTAGGAATGAAACATATGCTGTGGTAACGCTGTGCATATGTATCTGATTTTATAAAAAGAAGTGAACCTGCCTTTCATTTGCACTGTTTTATTTATAAACTAGGAGTACAATCAAAGACTCACTGACTAAATATTTCTCAGCCTCTAATAATTTCATCTTCTATGGATGTTTGTGTGTTAGGGAAGCATTGCCATAGCAGCCATGCAGATAATTAAGTTCCCTGTAGAAAGCTATTCCAGGCTGTGAGGAAGTATAGGCAGCATTTTTCAGCCCTAACGTGAACCTCATCTGTAGTTTCCAAGTTTCCACAGCTTTCACTGACACAACCTTGTGGTGAGAGAGGAGGGCACCTTAAGGGGGGCTTCTTGCCAGCCTTCAACATTACAATGAATTTCTCTTTCCTTTGAGGTTCAGGTTCCCTTTATTCTAAAACTCAATTATATAGCCATGTTGACAGAAAATTTTCTGGGTGGTTCTGTCTTATATTGTGCTTCAAGTTAAGCAAACAGTTATAGAAACTGAAGGTCTGTCTCTGAGCTCATCCCTATTCTGTGAGAATCACAACACTGTGATTTCTCAGTTTTCTCTCAGCTTTGCCCTGCAGGCAAAAGAAATCTGGGGCATCAGAAAGGGACATTCTGTCTGCTTTCATGCCTGTTCAGGTGACAGACAGGCTCTACCTAGGGTGCTGCTTGTTATGACTGCCCCTCGAGTTTCTCATTAGACGTCTATATGATGAAGCAGTAGATGGAGACAAGCATTTCAGTCTGTTCTTGCTACAAGACAGTGATGTGACCCTCTGGTTACATCAGCAAAGTGCTTTATTCCTTTATTTTGCACACAACCTTATGGAATTTTTTGTCTTGGCTAAAATATTACCAAGCTCATGAAGGGAGAAAAAAGCCCCTCTTTCTGAAAATTTCTTTCTTTGCAGCTTGTTTGTGATCATAATTTGCTACTTAATTTAAATCTGGTACTTTCTTTGGACATGAAAAGAGAAATAAAAGAGAAAATAAACAAGAAATAAGGAATAAAACATCACTCATAATGATGAGTTTTTTCTTATACTCCATTTTTTTTTTTTTCCCCACATAGGGAATGACTTGTGGATCTTGTCATCTTGAATATTTGATAGGTACCTTGCACTACAGAAAGAAATAAATCCACCCTCTTGGTTTAATGTGTACCCATCAGCTGAGACACAAGGGAATGTGTTGCATATGTAAATAATTTGATGGGAATTTTGTACTGCTCCTTAAATAGCCATTATGTGTACACCAACATCTTGGGAGAGAATTTTCTGCTGCAATTTATATATGAATAATAATATGAATAATCTGGAAGTTGCTTCATCATTTATAGGAAATCCTCCATCTGCTGTGTGAATGGGGTGTATCTTGAATATTTCCATTACATTCTCTGAGCTGAGTGCTTTTCCTGCTCTCATAAAGGCGAATTCGCACACCCACAAGGATCACTGGCTAAAAATCGTATTCTAAATATCTTGAGAATACATACACCTGAAGTATTTGATTTGCTCTTTCGGTGACTAATTGCTAGAGGAGAAAGTCTGGGTTTGCGCTCTTCCCCTCCACACTATAGTTTACAGTGTCTTTCCCCTGCGTGGTTCTGCCATGGCAGGGTTGCCTGCAGCTTCCCTGACTGGCACATATAAGGGAATGATGTGCTGCAAGTGCACTGCCCTCGGCTGAGCTCTCCAGTGGGACATGTGACCAGCTGGGCAACCTGAGGGACCAGCAGTTGTAGGTACTTTGCACTGAATGCTTTGTCAGGACTCGAATCTTTGAAATCAAAGATACTGTGAATGAAAAAAAAAAAAAAATGACTGCTGCTAAGAGAATATTGGGTAGCCAGTGGGATTTGTAAATAACTTTCAATAGCTTGCTTAGTAGCGGGAAGGAAACAGACCTTTTAAAATTAGGAAATCCTCTATTTGGCCCAGAGACAGGAAGAAGATCCAATATTCTGCCCTGAAACGGCCAACAGCGCTAGAGTGAGGGGAAAAAAAATGTTGATTATAAATTGTTTGCTGCCAGATGATTATTTAATATTCTAAATATCCTGAAGAAATAGGCCAGGACTTAAAGCTGTGATAAAATATTTACAGTTGCTGGGCCAGCCGAGGTGTATGGGGGGGTGGATGGAGTGTTTTATGTGACCTAGATATATCTGAAGCCTTGCTAGATGGCAGAATATGATCTGAGAGGGGTGATCCCTGAAGATTTCTATCGCATGTCAAAACCAGGATGGTTGCAAAATGTTTCTCTTGCTGAGATCTTCACACCTGAAAAAACACTTCTGAAGCCCTTCGCAAATTATTTCCTACATCTAAATTACTTTGAATGCTCTTATGCCTCTGTTGTATCTTACCTACTATTATATAAACTGCAATAGTTTGTCACTTAGAGAACCGAGTTTTCTGTGTGTTGTGCAAGGGAAGAGAGTGTAAGGAAGTGGAGAACCTATGAGACAACTGAGGGTTTAAAAAAATTACCGATTTTTCTCTCTTCTTGGAAGATGTAACTCTTTGGATCTTCTAAATCTGAAGAGAGATCTCTTTGGGCGAGGTGACTGCCCAGTGGCTGGTTTTGAATGGGATGTTAAATGGTAGAGGGCTTGTGATCTGCCATTTTTACCAAGTATAGCTGGTTTATAATTTAAAAGAGCCCTAGAGCTCCCTTGCTTCTTTTTCAGAAACTCACTCACATCCTGCAGCAGGTGAAGTTTCCACCACATGATTTTCTATGTCCTACAAGGTTGTAATCTTGCAAACTAATCACTTTGCACACGTGAAGAAATGGAAAGCTTTGCATGGTCATTCATAATAAGGATATGCAACTGGGGTGGTAAGAGAAGGAGGAGTTTCCCACAGTGACCTGTGGTTGATGGACTAGAAAGTTGTGGTTAAAAAAATCTGTATTAATATTTTGGTTTGTTTTTTTCAACTTCGTCTCTTATTTTTCAGTGATGCTGAGAAGTTTATAACTCCAGTGAGACCCTTCATTGCTCCAAACCTCGTTGTGTGTTATAACAGTAAATGAACATTTTCTAGTATTGCAAACAGTATTTTCAGAAGACATAGGACTATAATCAGCTCTTAATAGTTTTTCAATCAATATTTATTTTACTGAAAAAATTAATAATGAAATGGTTTGTTATGCAAGTATTTTATTCTCATAATTTCATAATTTTCAAAAGGCATGATCTCATAATTTTTAAAAGGCATGATCTTATATTCTGTAGCTTAAATAAATTTACACTTAAAAACCCCTGAAATATGGGGGAAAGGAAATAAAAATAAAATGTTGATATTATACCAGTCTGCTTCCATTCTCCAACAGGCTTTTTGGTTCATTATTAGTAGCTAATCTTTTGTTTGTGGGTTTTTTCCCCCCTACAAAAGGAGGTGGACTTCTTTTGTCCTTAAAAAATTCGGTATGTAGAAGAACTTTACCTTAGCCTTTCCTTATGGATGGAAGTGACATAGGTCATCTTATGAGGTACTTGCAAGATCAGAATATGATTCCTTAGGGGAAAAAAAGCAGCAATTTTTTTATTATTATTATTTTGGGGTGAAATGGAAGTTACAATAGTAGATTCCATGTTTTTCCAAGTCAGAACTGGGTTGTTCTGGTTAAGTTTGATAAATAGTAGGAGAGTAGTTTCTACAATGATTTTAGTTGCTCATAGCTTGAGTACCAACTCCATTTGTGTCCTAACTCACAGAAGTGTGGGAAATTAACTTTACCTGGAATCTGATGTAAGTATACACTTCCCAACAACTTCATACAGCAGTAGCACACCAAGATGATTGAAAAGTTATAACTATTTCTGGGCTATTTTACATTAACAAGGGATGCTTAATTAGGTATCTATTTTAATCTCATTTTTTTAGGAATGTTTCAGTCACTTGTTGTGTTTGAGTTCTTCTGTCAGAAGAGTATACTAAACTTATACTGGCCTTTGGCTTTGCAATTTACTTAAAACACAAAAAAAAGTTTTATGCTCATCCAGAAAGAGTTTATAATGTATTTATATTCTTCTTGAGTTAGAATATTAGGCAGATATAATAACATAATTTTGCTTCATGCTTTGCATTTCTTTATCTCGAAGATAAGTAAATGGTATTAAAACACATCCCAGAAATATAGCTAGAGTGTAATATAGCATAGACTGCACGCTGTATACTGATCTTTCCAGCTGCTATTAAACTCTTACACACCAAATGATTCTGGTGATCACTTCCAGTTCAGAATATTCTGAGATTCCGTGGACTGTTGGTAATATATACTTCCAGGTTGTTGGTCAGTTTTGGTCTTTAATGTTTGCAATCAATAAATGGACAGAGTTTAAATGGATTGAATTGGTCTTCTAGACATTAATTCAACTTATAAATACAAACTAATAGTCAAGCAAGTTAAATGAAAATTTTAGTCTCTTGGTTTATAAAAGCTCTTGCTTGTATTTGTGGTTCTGATCTTTTTGCTAAAGAGGTAGGTATTGTAATGTTAGCTGTTTGTCTTTTTCAAAACTTAGAGAAAAAAATCAAGGATATTCATGATGAAAAAACTATCAGGAAAAAGAAAGGAAACCAAATGCTGCTCAGTTGTTTCAGGTAGAATTTCAGGCTCCAATGAAAAGTAAATCTCCAGATTTTCTTTTTCAACTTTTTAGCTCTACCTAGTACTAAGTAAAGAGTGATAAGATTTTCAAAGCTGGGGCAAAACTGGTCCATATTACAGAAATTTACATGTCTGTCACATCTCCCAGGTCTTCTGGGACTGGGTGAATTTAAGCCAGAAGACTGCATGAAGATCAGATGAAGGCTCAGAGGACAATAGGATTGTTAGGGATAATGTGAATAATGGGATTATGTGTCTCAGTACTCAGAAATTCATGCTAGGATACTCAAAGTATGCTGTGTATCCTGGGCCAAGAACAGAGTCTGGATTTCAGCCAGATGCTGGATGTTCCAGGGATCGGGAGTTGGAAGTCAGCCTGAAAGCCTGCCCCCAAAAAGGGCACATAACCAGATCTGTGAAAGTAGCATTGTTTGTCTTAAAGCCTTTCTGGCATTTTTCTTTCTAGTTCACTGGAAGAAGTGGGGGTATAATATTCCTTACTCTCCCTCTGGTCTAACAGGAAAAGCTAAAGATAAACAAGGTTGAGGAATGGCTCAATTGTCTGTAATGAAAAAAATGCGCTCGGTGGACACTTTCATTTTACAGCTATTACCCTTAGGGCTCTCCTTATTCTCTGAACTGGCTTTTGCCGATGATTAAAGTCTTGACTGATCATTATTCTCCGAGGTACTTTCGTAGGATTTATGGCTTTGAAGTGGTTGTCACATATGCCACTAAAGTACTTCACTCCTTTTTTTTATCCCATCCTGACACCTCCTACAACCATATAGGGCTTGGCTTTAGGGAAACTGGAGTCATAGCAGCTTTTCCAGAGAGAAAGGGTTTGAGAGCAATTTAGTACAAAGACAAACTTTTAAAAACAGAATCACAGTGTTTCAGATGAGTATTCACAGGTAAATTTTAATATTACGGAAGAATTTTCTGGTTTTTTTCCATTACTGTTCAAGTGATTAAATCTTGATCAAATATGTAACAGAAGCTATGTTTTTGTTTTGCGTGCACAGCATAAGAAAGTAAAGAATTTTTAATAGGTTTGCTTTAAGGAAAAAATAAACTTGAGTATTAAACTGTGCATTTATAGAGTTATCATAGGAACAGAAAAGAATGTTAGAGGTGCTAAACCAGGTCAGTGGAAGATACTCCATTTGGGAGCCTGATCCGTATGGTTAAACCAGAACAAAACTCAAATGTGAAGCCAATAAACTGAGTCACAGAGTGCATAGTACTGAGGCAAATGCTGAGTGGGAGAACTTTGCAGGTCCTCATCAGCTGTGATCAAAACCATTACTTCAGAAACTTAGAACAATGAAGTATAAGATCACCATTGAGTCAATATTCACTGTATGAACTAAGGTGGGTAAAACACTAAAAGTACTGTGAAACTCCTGGTCTCTTCAACTAGGAGAGAAAAACCCCGGCAATGTGAAATAACTGATTTGGGAAAGGAGCTATAATGAAGAAAAATTTTCATGTACTCTTGGTTCATATTTTTCCACATGAAAATCAGTTGAAACACAGGCTGTGTCTCCTCAGCAAGCAGAAAAGTAAAGATATCCAGGCTGCAGGACCAATACAAGTCTGCTGAGGTCGGGGCAGGAAGTGGCATTTTCAAACTTGGTATTGTCAGGGTACTCTGTGTATATCTGTGTGAGTTTAGCTAGATTTGAACTCTAAAACTGCCTGACATTACCATTTGAGGGAAGAAAGGAAGAACTATGTTCTTGATCTTACTTTGCTCTTTACTCCCCTGGTAGTCACTCAAGGAAGCAAATGCCAGTGTTATTTCTCTGTAGTTGTGTTTTCCCTAGCGGTTGCTCAGTAGTTTCTCAGCTGAGTTGACAGAACAGTTTTTTGATGGGCTCTGATGTATGGTGCTGAATGATCTAAGTTAAACCAGAAAACTTCATTCAGAGGCAGTAGGGCTGGTGGTCCTTACAAATTATAGTCTGCCGCAGGTGTGTATTATTAGCTCATGTGGTGGTGTTGAGGTGATCTTTGTTGGCTTACCCTCATGGGAGACTGACAAGCAGTGCTACCAGTTTGCTTTTACCGGATATTGGAAAGTGGTGTAGCTTTTTAAAGAAGTAATACTTAGTATCACTAATCCTAAAAAATGAAAGCAAAGAATATTTTAAGGAATTAATCATCATTACATTCAAAACAAGAATGCCATGGCTACAGTCGCTTGTGATCCTAGAGAGGTGAGGTAGTAGACAGGATGAGATTTTCCTACCCAGTGTCTATTTATCACACTTCTTTTGCAAGCCACCAGAGTACATTGTGTACCAATAACAGGTCCTTAAATTAGTCTCCAAGATTATCTAGTTGTTTGATTCCTCACTGAGACCTTGAAAAAAACAACTGTGAACTGAATAAAACCCCCAAAGGATTTGTGTCCTGATCTGATACTAGAAAACCTTTTAAAAAGGTCTTGTTTTACTGACTGCTTAGGAATGACAGCTTTAGTTCTGGCAGTTTCAGGGAATGGACGGGAGAGAGAATTATCTGTTTCCTTGTAAAGTGTCAAACTATAAATGCACTTGGTAGAGCCATTAAGAGCAAGACTGTCATTATAGCCTCTGTTGTAAAAGTTTCCATCTCGGATGCAGAGGTGAGCTGCTAAATACTCCAGCTGATCTAGGTGACAGGCTTTACCTTTCTCCTGTAGCTCAACCCCCTCTCCGTTCTTCTTACCTTGTTCCCTGTATCAAATTGTGTCTCCCCAGACTTCCATTTTTTCCCTTTTCCCTCAACATGCTGTCTGCCATTGCCTCCCCACTAAATGAAGCAAGGCCCCAAGACAGACTCTTGCAACTAACCTGCAAGCCAGCTTCTCTGCTGTAGGGATGGAAGCACCATGAGGTGGCCAGCCAAGAGGCAGCCAGCCACTTGGACAAGGTGGATGCCATCTGGCTTCCCTGTCAGCACCTATCTATTTGCTGGCCAAAATACACGAGCTCTCTCTGACTGCTTAGCTGTGCTCCCAGAAGGTATGTACTGCTTTTTTAACTGTCGTGGAAAGCTCAACGTCTCCACAGCCTTTCTGATTTGGATTGTATTTTGTCTGTAGTATGTGGCCTGCTGTTTTCATTTTGTTTATTTGGGTTACATTTAGGGATTGATCTTCAGAATAAACTCTCTTTTGTCATTATTTTCTGAAGAATTTTCAGCACTTCAGTTTTTTTGTTGTTGTTGCAAATCAGACTTTGAAGCAAGACACATTAGAGGCTGTGTTTGTCTTTTTTTCCCTCCCTTTCTCAATAAGTTTATAAAATAACCAACCCCAAAATACTCATTATTTCTTTTAAGGGTGTGGGAAGAGATATCATAGAAAATTACATATTACAGCTTCTTCTGAACACCTAAAATGGTTGGATTCTTTGACCCAGGCAGCTTCATGAAAGTTGTGGCTCAGTATCCTGTCCTGTCACAAAGGACCTATAAGTACTTTTGATCGCTCTTGTCTTTCTCTAGAAACAGTGCCTGTGCTTAATATTTTTAATGTTAAATTAAAAAGGTCAGGGACAGAAAAGCTGCAGTGAAGGTTGTGTGTGACTTTCAATCTCTGTGATTTATTTTGCACCCTTGGAAAAACTATTTTTCTATTTTTTGACTCACAGTGAGTCCTGAAACATTCCTAAACATTTTTGTTCTTCCTCTGTAAACAACATAATTTAGCTTATTTTAAACAAGTGGAAATAAATTATTATTATGATTAGATACCTAAGCATAACCACTTACATGTGTTGGCAGAGGTTTGTTGTTGTCCTGAGGTTGAACGTATGCACGTGAATGGAATGAAAAAGCCAGCATGCGTGTGAGGAGATGCCAATGGCATCATATACTGTGGGGTCTGTGTTCTTTCCCTGTGCAAGGTTTCATCAAAGCAAGGTGTTATCAGTGTCATGATATGAACCTCTCATCAGAGCAAAAGTGTAGTGCTATGTCTAACTGCTGTATGTTTTATGACAAAAGATTCGTGCAGCAGTAATCCTCAATAACATGGTAGTTACCAGGAATTAATGCCTGGGTTGTTAGTTGATTCCCTAGGCAAGACAAAGCACAATCCTTTGTGTCCTACCTAGCCCGTCATTAATACGGTAATGACTGTGTTTAGGGAAAAGGCTGTCCCTGTTAGAATCATAAGCACCACTGTTATGATAAAAAAAATCAGTTCTTGCTTTTTGTGTTTCTAAAGTCCATTTAATCTGTACAGTAGTTTTGGAAAGCTAATCAAGAGGTAATGACCAACTTTGTGCTTAAATAAAAACCAAACCCCTCAGTAGAAAGACCTTCAGGAGGACTTTGGAGAATACAAAATGTCCTGTTGTACAGAAATAACATTGTTAAGATAAGTACTGAAATTCTGAAGGAAAAAAAAAAACAAACTAAGGATGCCCTGGCTGAGGGTCCCAATACTCAGTGTATTGAGTGTCTTCTCTCACCATCCCTGTAGAAAATTAATTCAAATGAGTTTGGGGTTTTTTTTGGTACTGCCTTGCTAACTTCATCAGTTTGCCTGAGTTTAAAGGATGCAATTGAGCAAAAAGAATCCTCATACATTATAAATCCCCATATATATAACGAAGGGGGTATCCCTTTGTCATAATTCACAATATTTCAAGGCCGGGACTAGAATCTGGGAGTTTCCTAGGACAGTTTCAGTGGAAATGGTGTCTGTCACTCCAGGATATAGGGCTTAAGTAGTCCAGGATAGGGCCTGGAAAGCTTCTGCTCATTGAAGTCAGAATTTTGCAAGATAGAGTTTTGAGTTTTATAGAGAAGCAATATGTTGCAATGAGGAATAGAATCCCAATATGAGTAAGAAGGCTACTCTGTTAAAATTGGATTTGAAGAGTCATGCATTAGATGAAAAACAATTATATTTCTGTGTTACTGTTAATTTAATAATTTTAACAGGTTTAATATGATAACAAGTGAAGACAGCTGATGGTGAGACATTGGGAGAGAACATTTAGCAAGCCTGCTCTATAAAGCTTGCCTACTTAACATCAAAATACGGTTGGTTGATATTTTTCTGAATTACAACGGGAAAAGCAATGCTATAAACTATAAACTGTGTTGTTCTGCTGTTAACCCTAGTCCCCTTCTTGCTGCTCTCTTGACTAACTTTCCAAGAGAATGTACTTAGTGACAGTTGTTTTCCTTCTGTGAAGGGAGGGAAATACATCTTTTGTCAGTGGACTGTAGCTTTTCCCTTTGTTTCTGAGTGACTTGTTTGTATTGTAAATGTTGTTTGTGGTTAGGGTTATGGTTGAGAGAGTCAGAGCCTACGTTTTCAGGAACACTGGGGCTGCAAAAGGCATGCCAAGATGATGCCGGCAAGGCTCCAACTTTGGTGCTCCTACATTTTTCTGATTTGGACCACCCCTGGTGATGAGGTTAGGGTTAGGGTAATGGTGATGGTAGGTTAGGTAGTAGTTAGGTTAGTGGAGTTTCAATCAACCTGTGGCCCCCCTGCCACAACCCCTTTTTGACCTTTGAGAACCTTTCCAGGTTACTTCAGCATCCTGATGTTCATTTTTGTTGTGTCTTTTGGAGATAATTGTAAAATAAACCTTTGTCTCTTTCATAGAAAGTTACCTTTCCCACTCTTCCTCTGTTTAGTTCCTTGAGTATTAATATCTAGATTGATTTTTTTGATCATTATCAGATATTTTTGTATTCTTTTAACCATGGAGTATATTTCATCATGTCAGAAAACTAAAAATGTCATGTTTCCTCATATCCAAAACTTAAAATAACTACAAACCCAGAAAATTAAGTCAGAGAAAATAGGAGAGAAATTACTGTCACCACAGCAGTTATCTGCTAAATCACCTTAGTGTTTGCCTGCAGTAGGAGTTATGCAGTTCTCGGTGACCATTACAACGTTCCCATTAATTGTTTCTGCTTGTTCTCTAAAACTTTTGTTTGGCAGCTGAATGTTTTAGTTTCCTGACAGCTAATAATAAGAATTAGGAGAGAGAGGACTGGCATTGTGCTTAGAAAGCCTTGCAGAACAGTGATGAATCTGCCGTGGGGAATACAGACTCTGCTGTTCTGCTACTTAAGAGACCATAATGGTAGTGAAGGAAAAAGGAAACCACAGGGACCCCTATTAGGGACTGGGAGTCAGTTAACGGGAAGACAAAGATGAAAACTGTGATGATTCAGAGATGAACAGCGTGAAGATTGTGTGGTGGGGAATGAAAAAGGGAAGTGAGAAGTGCAGCAGACGATGAACTGAGAAACTGATGCATCTGCTTGCATTTTGGGGATGAAGGTCCTTCCTGTCTCGGGAAAAAGGGATGTTAGTGGGATCAGCAGTACTGTGATGGCTAAGGGTAAAAATAAATAGGCTCTAGAGAGAGTGGAGAACAGGATGTCTGCAGAGAAATACAGAGGGCTTACAGAAATTGGGGGCTTCCTCCATCATGAACAAAAGGCTAGAAAGTTATGATATCTATCGGTTACACAGGTGGTATAAAGACACACACAGAACACAGGAAAAGGAAACCAGTGATTGTATGGACAGAGTTAAGGCCTTTTCATTTCTTTAACATGGGCCCATATTCCTTATTCTGTATCACTCGGGAAGGGAGGTTTTGTGGCTTTTGATATGGAGAAGACCAGGACAGAGAGCTGAAGGGCTGGGATAGCAGGGAGCATGTCTAGGGACCACTGTGTTAAATGAACTTGGCTTTCAGAAATGCTGAATGTTTAATTTCTCTGAAAGTTTTTGTCATGTATATAATTTTTGAGCATCTCGCAAACAATAATTTGTTTATTCTAAGTGATGTACAATTGGTTTGTTTCACCACTGGTTTGGTGCAAAGATGTCATTTGTGCTACGCTTCTGTATGTTTGCTGTCCTATTTGTTGGACCAAAAGATTTTTAGTGACGTCCAGCCTTGGAAAAATTCAAGGAGACCTCTGGAAATAGAGGTCAAACAGCTGTTTCCACTTTGAAAGTCTGAGCAGGAGGATTAGCCAAGGGGTAGAATTAAATCTACCTATGTTTGTGAGTTAGAATTTGAATGTCTTGTGAAGCACCGTTGTAACTTGCATAAATCTGTGGTCATTAATGCAGTGATTTGTATATTATTGCCACCATAAAAGTTGGATAGGGCTAGTGGTGGAGTAATGTTTTGTGCCTTTTGACCACGTTTGCAATCCAAAAGAGTGGGGAGATAGAGTCCAAGTGCAAAAGTTTTTTAATCTTAATGCTTTGCATCTCTTACATCTTGCAAAGTGGAAAAATAATTCAGTTCCCCATGGTAGATGCTTTGGGTTTGGAAGCCTGCTTTTAAAAGAGTACAATTGGAAGGTTTTTTGAATGGCTTTCTATTCGTGCATTACCTGATGTCAACGATGCATGTGGTACTGACACTTACCCATCTCTGTTAGGGTCAGAATACATATTGGATAGCACATTTTGATTGACATTTTAGTGACTTTTTTTTTGAATATCCTTGAGTTTGGCTTGTGAGGCTGACCCTTTAAAGCTCCAGCCATACCTAATGAGTATTTAATTTGCAGCCCCTATTCAAAGCAGAGTTCTTAACTGCATATGCAGGTTGCATTTATCATACCATTTCATATTCAGATTCAAATTTTTTATATCCTTACTTTTTTTTAAGTTCACAATATCTCATTTGGAGATGGTATCACTGCCTTTTTGTCGTATGCAAATGACACTGAAATCTTTCCTCTGAATCTGTGCATGGAGTAAAGGGGTATTTCATTTAAAAATGAAAAAGAGGGCATACATGCAGTAAATGCAGGCTGGGGTATGGTGGATGAGAGGGTGTGATTCTTCAGGGAGGTTTAAATTATTATTAGCAAGAACCTGCTAATCTTCATGAGAAGAAAATTATTACAAGGAGAGGTTTCAGAGACTGCAAGCATGGCAGCTTCATCTGAACAGCCTCTAAAATCCTGGGGGAAATGAAATAGCCAGCAAGGGTTTCAAGTTGGCCTATTTTCTAGCATTCCTAATCTGCTTACTTCATGATAGGGTTTGATGCAATAATATATTTCCTTCTGTCCTGCAAGCTGCTCAGTTTGAGTCCTTACAATTTATATTTTGGCATGAGAAAATAGAAGAATGCTGTCTCAGCTGTCCCATCACAGTCACTTTGCCTGTCCATGAAACAAAAATAGAGGTTAGAGAGGTCTGTTAAGAAGGTTTCTCAATAAGATAGAGGCAAGGGCTGTATTAATCATGAAAGCAGCAACCTGAGTAAAAAAAAAAGGATACAGTATAAACTTTTTGCTGTCGTTTCATAATAAACTTCACAACCCTAAACCTGGGTATTCTTTCAGTAAAGTCTGGAGCACTAGAACAGTGGAGTTTATTGGTCTTTGACAGGCCATTAACCCATCCTGACAGTAGAAGGTATCCAGAGGTAGAGGCATTAAGATGAGAATGGATTTTAAGAACATTAAATTGCAGAGTTCTGTGTTGAAGAAAAGGGAGGGAGGGATGTGCTGTCCTTTTCTCTACTGATTTTTGTATCAGGAACTTCACAAATAGCAGTAGTTATTCCTACCAGTGTATGTGTCCTGCAGGAGTAGACAAAGATAAGCATGGTTGAATAATGGAAAAATGACCAGGAACACTTGTAACTGAAAACTGGTTGAAAATCAGGAGTCTTTCTCTCAATTCTACACTGGGTGCGTTTATAGCAAAACAGAGAAACAGAGTTTTGTTGTTATCTTTCGAAAGTCTATTTATTGGATTTTCTAAGTTCAGAAGTAGTGGCCTGCATAAATCTGAAACCATTTGAATTCTGATTTAAATCTGTTCCTTTCGTGTGTGGAACAAATCTAAAGATCTATTTTTAGTTAATTTGCATTTATTCTAAATTATTTATAAGCTATCTGGTCTCTATATCTTTCTGGTATAGAAATTTAGTAGTGGGTACAATTTGGCCAATTTACAATTGTATTTTATATAATTCCAGACTTCATACCTCCTGCCCAAACTTTTTTGCTTCCGGGTTCCTATGCGTTGTTAATTTTGATGCCATGCCCTTGCATATGGCATTGAACATATTTGCTCTCAAATGTTCACATCTGTTAGACTTTGCAGCCTTTAGGTTCTCCCCTTCCCTGCTGTCTCTCCCAAAGAGCCCCCTGGAATGCCATTGTGTTAAATCTAATTCCAAAAGTAGCCAATAGACTTTGCCACATGTTAAGCCATTATTCTTCTTTCTGACCTTAGCTCACAAGAGCAAGCATCATATAGAATTTGTGCTACTTAATTGGTACTGCTGCCTGTTAGTGTGTTAGTGTGGGCTGGAAAGCAGGTCTTAGCAGGTTTTCACTGTAGCAAAACCTGTGTGGTTTACATTCAAGGCAGTTTCCGAAACCCAGGAAAAAGAAATTTAGCTATTGGTTAGCTATGGCTCATGGTGATCTGCAATAATTCTTGGTTTAAAAAAAAAAAAAAAAAAAATCTAACTCATCTCTTGTGGTTTGTTAAAGCCCTGTCTTTTGTGAAATCACCTTGTGAGAAGATGTGTTGACTGATTGCTGCCTTGAATTCATTGCGGAGCATCGTGTAACTTTCTGTGAAAATCAGTGAGGGGGAAGGTGTCGGAGATATTTCATGCATACTCTTTTCTTAGTTAAGAATGTTTAAAGTTGGTGTCAGTTGCATAGCAGATTTACATGTCAACTTGCTCTTTTAATTGGTTGTTGATTATATTTTAAATCCAAAAATGAGTTTGAGTGGCTGCTTACATTTACCATACAGGAAGAGATGAGTGCCACATATATAAAATGAAATCTGGGAACTTCTTTCCTGCTCCTGAATTTTAGAGCGCATATCAGACAGCCTTCTGTCAAAAAGCCTGAGTACATATTATAAATAAATATTACCCTGGACAGTCATAAATAACATTCTTAGCTTTTAATGCATAATTAACATTGACTACTAGCTAGTAACACAGCTGAATAATTATGCCACATTTTAAGACTATTTCTGTCTGCTTCAGCCACAGTCAAGCAGTTAAAATATGGCCAGTTCTTTGGGGTTTGGCACAGTAATTTTTAGCTACAAATTCCCAGTGAAGTCTTTAAAAGTCTAATTAGTAACAACCATTAGTGTTGGCTTATTACTCTGGTTTAGACACTAAATAAGCAGCCTGCTTTTCTAGGGTAAAGTCCTACAGTGTGCTCAGAGTACTAGCTACAAGGGTTCGTTTTGCTCTTCCTCCTAAATCAGAGTCCCTTCAATCACCCAGTGGTCTAAGAGGCTGAATCCAGCAATGCTTAACTCTGTTGGGTACAACACTGCGTCTGTGTCCTGATTCCCTGTGGCCAGGACACCCCACCATGCAGCAGGAGCTGAAAGCCCTCCCTAGATCACATATGTGGTGGACACCTACATTAAGTTGTCCGCCGACAATAAATACGCGCAAGAGAATGATTAGCTGAGCCTGCCCGCGTGAAATGTGGCTGAGGTTTGGTGAGAAGACTGAACTGGGAGGGCACAGTCCAGTTCCTTTCGTGAGTTTGTGTGGATACTGGAATGCTGCTAAGCAGAGAGATTTTCCATCTCCTTGCACTAATTCTGTAAGAATTTTCCTTTGCTATGCAAGCTATGTGAACAGTAAGATAAGGTTTTGTAAATTACCTTCCCATCTGGTGTTTTTGTTAAGTTACATGGGACAAATAATCTGAAGTGGATGTCTGGTGCTTCAGCCTATCACCTCAGGACAAGTGTGGACACTGTCCAATGGTTTTTTGGAACTAGGATATATTAATGATTTTGTAAAAGTAATAAATAATTCATTCTCTCACTGGACTCGTGTGCTGCCGCATCTCTGAAGATCTGCTAAGACTGCCACAAGTTTGTTCTCAGCCCTGTCGTTGAGCAGTTCATTGGGTCACAATGTGCAGGCTGGTCAGGTTCAAAGGAGCAGACTACTGGCTGCAGTGTGTGTGAGGCATGCAAGTATACAATGGGAAAGCTGATTTTTAAATAAAACCATGCTGCTGCATTTCTGTGCTCTAAATGGCACTCAAGTGTTGTCTAAATTTAAAAGGCATTGTGGGCCTTTTTTTTTTTTCATTCACAAGTGTTACCTTGTGTGAATGTAGTTGGGTTGACCCAATTTAACATTAGAGAGTTCTTAGAGATACTTTCCAGAGGGTTTCAGTAAAAGCAAAACAGAGAGTTGTAGCAGGATGCACTGATTTACAAGTATTTATTACAAGAATTATGGAACAAAAAAAAGTGGAACACACTGGAGAATGGTAGCTGTGCGCTGAATTGTATGTCAAGCCACTTTCATGCTCAGTACCTGCATTTTGTCCTTTCAGCGAGTAACTGTTATGTTTGTGTTGTATATGTATATTGGTAGTATATTTCACATTGGGTTTACAAATTTCTGTGCACCGATTATACAGCATGAGGCCATGGGTATCAGTGAAAGCCTAGGAAACAGTAAATATTTAAAATGCTCATTGTTTTGTTTTTAAAGTATTTCAATGTGATGCAGTCAAAAAAGACACATAACTTTCAATACTAAATAAAAGTGTAACGCTTTCAGTGCTACTTAAGACTTCCTCCTGCCTGCTGCTTCTACCTGATAGTACGTGTTATTAGAAACAGTTGTCTTCTGTCTTTTAGGGGTTTATCTTTTAGTGACAAAAGATCTCCTTAATTTGTGAGGTTTTAGATTTGTATCAAAGTCTAGTTATCGATTTTGATCTCTGATTCTTAATTGAAGAGCTGATTTCCAAAATAATTAGATCATCTTCTAATTAGATTTCATGTAGGATTTAGTGGCTATTGAGTTACCATTCCTGTATGTAAGCATTTCTTTGAGATTTCGTTCCACTCTAATCACTGTTTAATGTCTATATGCTTTCAAGGTTGTCAGTTTAGAGTATGTATTCATCTTTGTGTGCAACAAGTGTTTTTAGGTCCTTAAAAACAGTAATGACAAATCATACTTTTCAATGTAGTTTTACTAGGGGATTTATTGGAGATTTATTCCTACTATGTAGTTGAACTTCATATATTCATGCAGTTGATACAATTACTGTTGGACTTACCGGGACATTGCAGTGAGTCGTTACGAAATGCATACTGAATTTTTGTGATTTTTGGGAACACTTTCTTTACTATTCCTTGAGTGTGTCAACTCGTCTGTTTCTCACCACGTCCTGGTGTAACTGAGGAGGAGGGCAATGTGTTTACCTCAGTTTTTAATTGATCGGCTGTATCTTGGATTGTCTAGCTAGGAGTTCTCATTTTTTCCCCATGTCTCTCCTAATGCTATCACTTAATTTCTTTATAATTCACTTTGTGCTTTCCCTTGCTTTGTTTACCCGGACAGGTGATGGGAGTGACTCCAGCAGAAACACTGTAGGCATAATATATGCTAGGTTCATCAGAGAAGGCTGAGGCAGTGGCCTTGAAAGACATTTACTTCATTTCTGTTCACTGCTATGGATCCAAGGAATTTTCACTGCTGTAAAACTCTGTTTGCTAATGCAATCCAACAACTGATATTTCTGGCATGAATTCATCCTTGCTGGAAATAGCCCCTTTGCTGTCAGTAGAGCTATTTTAGGGATGGATTTAGTCATCTAGCTTGTTAAATTATGTCCCTTTCTTTTCCTTGATTTCCTCCGTTCCCGCAATGTGAAATCTGTAGTCTTCTCTCTTGGGTCAGCATTTTATTTTCAATGTGAAATATATGTCTTGGCTCCAAGGCCATAAACCATTCAAACAGCTTCTGTTATATTAAGGATTAATGTGAAGTATTTATTCTACCACTGAGTAGGAGGAGCGGAATATTGGAAGGTCTACTAATATTTGCCAAAATGTGTTCTTTTACATGAAAAGGACAGGGTAATAACGTGTAAGATTACATTTAATCCGTGCTGTACTTTGAATTTCAAGAGATGACAGAAAATCAGGAGGGTAAAGAGGTGAGAAGAATATGTGGATTAAGCAGCTGACATCCAGGAGACCTGAGAGCGTTGGAGTAGTAACAGGAAACTGCCTCGCTGTGAGTGATTTTGTCCACGTAAATTCTTGGCTTTTCATATCTGTGAAGCTGTTTTGCTAGTTCTGCTAATGATTCAGCTTAGCTTTTTTTTTTTAGTAAGGTCTATTCTATTTCAGCTCTGGAAAGGTGGTCTATAAAGGAAATGGGTTTAATTATGAATCTGAATATTTATCAGTCCTTAAAAGCAGACTGTTCAGGGCATTTTAGAACATCCTTTTGCATCCACCTCAAAGGAATTTGAATTCCAGAAAATCAGTTTTATATTCTGTGCCTGAATTTCCCATAGATCAAAATGAAGTTACTGCAGCTATCCAGACCAATGAAATATTATCTTGGGTGTCTGAGGCCTCTCTTTTATTAGGTTGGGGTTTTTTTCCAGTTCTGAACAATGCATATCTAAGACTGAGCCACACATGTACAAATATATGAAATGTTAAAACTAAAGTGCATGAAAACTAAATTATTATACTGAATATTAAAATAAGTAGTTAAAAATATTATGGAAGAAGTATAGATAAATAAGATGGATTTTGTTGGTGGTGGTTTTTTGGTTTTCTTTTTTTTTTGTCCTGTCCATAAAAAAATTGCTGAGAATGAGAGTCCTTCTGGATCTTTCTGGCTTCATTAGCAACTGCATAGTCTGTACAAAACATAATTGAAGAACTTTTGGCATGTGAGTCTGAAAAGAGAAACACCAATTACTGATACTCTGTCCCCGTAGAGAAGCCTTTGTTCATATTTCAGGGCATGATGTGATCAGTTTAAAATGCTTACAATAAAGCAATCTAAAAATGGGGTTACAGAGGACAGGCAATGTTTCGTTGCTTGGTTTGCCCACATTAATGACAGCTTTTGAGGTCTTGCATTGGATCAATGTCATTTCAGAGACTAAACATTGTCAGCAGTAGAGGCTGTGCAACCAAGAGATGAGATGAATAGGCCAGGACCAGAAAAGAATTCAGAAGGAAAGTGAGGACGAATTAGTAAAACTACAGTACACATAACCAATAAATGTAATTTGTGTCCTCTTGCTTCCTGCTGCCCAGATACTTCAAGGCTGCAAAGTGCAAAATATAAGTTCCAAAGAGGGCTTCAGGAAGATTTGGAGAACTGTACATGGCAAATTGCTAAAATCTGTACAAAAAGCAAAAGGCGTTGTGGATAAATACACGGAAGAAAGGTCAGCATAACCTCTGTAAAGTGAATCCCTCTGTACAAAGCAATGAGCAGGGGAATAAGAAGGGAAGTCCTTGAATGGGTGAATCAGTGTTTTAAACATGGGAAACACAGGGAAGGAACAAATGATCAGCTCCCTAAATCACCAGCCAGAGCTGAAAGATATTTGTGCTGGGACAAGCACTGTCTAGCATATGGAACAACGTGCAACTGGTAGAGTAACAAAGTTTATTGATGGCTGTAAATGGGAATACTAAAGTTAAATTGAAGAACTGAAGGAGGATCTTACACAAGTCGATAGCTGAATAATAAAGTGGCAAATGAAATTTGATGTGGGTAAAGGTTATATTTTCTACATGAAAAATGTAAATTTCGATGTTATATATGAAATGATGAAAGCTGAGATGAATTTTAGTAGTCAGAAGAAAGATTTGTGAAGTTATGTAGTAAAAAGGCCATAAAGGTATCAATTTAGTATCAGGTAGAAAACCAAAAGAAATAGAAAAAAAGAAACTAACTGAAAGAAGTTATTAGAAAACAGATAACGGGTCACTGTGTAAATCCAAGGTTTACCCTTATTTTGGGTATTTTATCCCCATATCAATTATATCTTTAATATCTTCACATGTAGATAGGACATATGATTGCTCATGACTTGCATTATGATGAGGCCAACTTTTGGCTACTGCCTGAACTCAGATGAAGCATTAACAATATGACAAATCTTACAGTTTTCTCTTATGGTACAAAAAATAAAATATCATCTGATTTTTTTTCTGCAGTCCACGAGAATTAGTTTCTCTTTAACATACGTGCTTTGTCTATTCTTTAGCACATCACATTCACACACAACAGCATTTAGTATCTTGGATTCGGGGGCTTTTCTAACAAATGGCCATGTCTAAAAAATTGCTATGTTTTACTCATCAAGTTTTCCTCAGATCTAGAAGTCTTTTATTTTAGTTTGTGGCCATGCAGATAGTTAAAAAACCTATTTTTATTCCCTATTTTCTCATTTTTTTCATTGTTTTTAGCATCATGCTTTTGGTATCTCCATCACACTAAGAGAAAACATCCTTTGAAGTGCTCAGCACTTTGAAAACAGGACAGGAGGGAAGGTCAGAGTTTTGTGAGGTATCTGCTGAGATCTGCCTGTTTAGAAACTGAAGAGTACTGACTGAAAAAGCTGATGCTTTTCCAGAAGGAGTTTTTTGATCCAGTGTGCAGCTGGTTTGCTAAGAGACATCAAGAAAATGTAACAATAACATTGGGTTTAGAGCAACAACACTTTTCTTTAGCTGTACTTTGTGTGTGAACAAAGGAATGAAGAAGTCAAGTGTAACATGAATAACAGCAGGACTGAGACCTGTCACCTCTGCACACCTTTCATATTAGATGGTTGAAAACACTAGAACCTTCTGCATGCCTTGTAAAAGCTGCTGTTTCCTGATCTGTTTTCATTTTGTACTGTAAGGCATGAAATCATAATTTCAGATAATTTCAGACTCAGCAAGTCTGGTCACTTGGAATAAAATGCATGACAGATGAGACTAAGTAAAGTATTAATTATCAGTGCTATTAATTACAAATGCAGTCGCTTCTTCTCCTTACCTTTTAATACATCCCTGTTTCTGTGATTGTCATAGTCATTCATAAATATCTGCTATTTTTAGCAAATGATTTTCAACAACTAATGACATGAAATGAACCATGGAAAATGAGCATTTTATTTGCTTCAGTTATTTGTTATTCACTGCTTGGGGTATAGCTGGTTTGTACATAATGTGTTATTATTTTATAATAGATGACTGAAAATTTTTAGTGTTTACTATGATGAATTTTTAATTTTAAGAATGGTGATTACAGATCTAACTCTTATCCTGATTTCTAGCATTTCACACTTAATTTTTATTAACATAAAATTCCTTAAGTAATTCCGTTTAAATGCAAATGTAAAAAACCTGGAGTTGTACAGTTCTACAGTGGGAGGAAGTAGATAAGTGGTAGGGAACATCACTTCTGAGCAGGCAAGGAGTTATGATTGGGAGAAGTGTGTGCAGGGCAGCCCTTCCACCAAGGGAGTCCTACACGGTGACAAGAACTCATGTTTTGGACTATGGAGATCTACTTTAACATCTGAGTTTGTATTTTATATCTAGTGGATTTGCACTAGTTCCTGCAGTGCTGCTAAATCATACCAAAAATATCTATTTAAAATGCTGTGTTTGTTCTTTTCTTCTACCTTCCCTGTCTTAAGTTTTCTTTTCCCTGATGCTATAATTTACTATATATTTGTTAAGAAAGTGAGGGTTAGACTTACTGGCTCCTTGTTTCCTAAATCTGTTAATGTACTTTATCTGGAATATGATAAATGCAAGATTTGGTAGAATATCTGTTAGATTTAGAAATGGAAAGAGATTTTTTTTCTTTTCTTCTGCTGGCACTAAGGTATATAACAGAGAGCACCATTTCTATAGGCCTCCTGGAAAACTAACTTAAAACATAAGATCTTTTTGGTGATTTGAGAGACATTATGTTAAAGGCAAAATGATAAATGATTCCTTCGCCACTGTGGAGGAAAGATAGGAAATGGAGATTAGTATTGCATCACCAGATGCCTTTTGAGAAAAAAAATCAGTAATTGAACAAAAAAATTAAAAGAATAAAACCCCACGACATTCAGAGGCAAACTAGGGAAATGAGATCTAAATAAAATTACCACTATGCAAGTAGTAACTATACATAATTTATAGACAGCCCAAAGAAGCACAAAAAATGATGTCCTGCAGTAGCCCTGTTAATCGACAATTTTGAAAGGTTGCTTTGATCTGCATCTCTCATCCATATTCTTATTATTTTGATAGATAGCAATGTTAAAGGTGAATGTCTTAGTGAGATTTCATTTGCATTTGAAGCAGTCTTACACTTTTGTCTCCTTTCCAGCATCCTAGCAATTTAATTTATTTTTATTTTAATGTTAAATTTATGTGTGCAAAAGCTAATGGGATATTAAGCCATTTTAAAGCTCTGCAATGTGAATAGAGAACATTTTCAGATGTTAATTGAAACTGGCAAACGTAATCGAATAGCAGAAGGCTATTGTTAAAATTAAAATAGGTCTAATTTAGAGAGAATATTTCTGATAACAAGATGAGTTTGTGCGTAGTGACATTCTCTGGAGAGTTGTATAGACCATTGGCTTGTGGAGAGGAAACCATATGCAGAGATATGACAGGATCTGCTGCTGCTGCTCTTGAGGTGTTCCGTGTTGCAACTGTGAATCTGGGATTCGCTGGGAAGGGAGCTTCCACTTTCCTACCGAAATGCAGAGTGAGGGAGCTCCTTCCCCCTACTGGGCCTGGAGCCACGTGCTTACTCACAAAAGGAACCGTGAGCCCTCTCACACCTTTGGCTGGGCGTTTACATGCTGCTCAGTCCTGGGAAGTAGGAGGGAAGAAGACTGCTGGATCAAACAGAAAGCTCAGTGCTAATCCTTTCTTTTATTTTTTCAGTATGCTTTTTTAAAATTTTTTTGTCTGTTTTCGTTGGAACGGCTGTGCTGTGCCTTCCAATGTCTCTGTAGGAAGGAGTCTGAGACAGGTGGCAGAAGCTCGTTGCAATGCAAAAGGTTCAAACCCCACTACGTGCAGTTTATAAGTAATTGTGCCAAGCTCACTGAAAACTACCAACCCATGCCAAATTCGCGCACAATTGATTTTTTTTTTTTTTTTTAATTTTATGTGTTTTCTTTTTATAGCTTGGGAAACTCCAAAAGAGGCAGTAGCAGCAGCAAAGTTTACTGTTTATGTGCAGATTCACATTAAATCATGGGTCAGCATGCAATTTCTGGTACAATTTTGTTCTCCATTTCCAAATTGGAGGCTTCGTTTATGCACTGAAAAACACAACAATGAATTAGGTGGGTGACTGCACAGAAATGTTATAATGAAAATATGGGTGAATCTGGGAGGTGCAGTGGGGAAATACACATTATAAAATAAATGTCCCAATTTTAATATTTCCACCTACTCTCCTTATGGTGATACCATGTGCTTCTCATCCTCATTTTTTTCTGCCTTCATACTTTCAAACTCTTGAGAGAAGGAGTATTTGGGAGGATGAATCTGTAAGAAAAACAATTTGTCAGGCTGTCCTCTGCAAGCTGTAGTTCCTGCAAACACTTTGGGTAGAAGGTTAACTTTCAACTCTTTCTGCCCTTGAGCATTGCATCTTTTTATTTATGTCCCACAAAACACAGCTAAATTTTATATCTCTTCTTTGTCCACTTAATCAGAAATGGTAGTAAAGTGGTGAAAACATGTGGGAATGGCCTTCAAGTTGTAACAAAAGAGCAAGTTTTTACCTGGACATTCTCCTGTAGAAAAGAAGTAGTGGAGTTACTGCCAGTGGCTGTAATGGAGGCAGGTATTACCCCCTGGCCTAAAAGAGACCTGATGCCTCCTTTCACAAACGTGAAATTTCAAGTACTCTATCTGCATCTTTGAGTTTTTCAACAAGGGAGTTTCCAAACGCTTTCCATGATTTCCCAGTATTTCCACATACTTCCAAAAGTTTGTGGGGAAAAAGTTTTGGCAACCTTTTGTTTTCTCCTTGTACTGACTGTCAGTAAAAGACCATCACTACTAAAACACTGCAAATTCTGCCATCTGTCTTTTATACTGTTAAGTGAAATATTTTGGCTGTAAAACTACAGTCTGGCTCTCAGAATCCAATATAAAAATACCAGCAAATGAAACAGAATTATATTGAGGAGAATGCTAGGAGGGAAAGGAAAAGAAATTTCTCGGGAAGGGGAGAAGAGAAAACCAAAGGAACACAAATTAAAATGGCACATGGACAAAAGGAGTCAAGTTATATATTCCTGTAACGAAGCAATTTTGAATGAGAACAGCAATCAGCTGAAGTAAATAGAGCAGTAAAGTAAATCTGCCCCAGCAGATAGAAATGCCTGTATTTTATTTGCCAGAGTTATTTTTTCTATGGTAAAACGGAAGCAGGAAAAGTGAATTACTGAAATCATACTGTCATGCTTCCTTCTTTTTTTTCCCACTTCCAACAAGTTTTTCCTCTTCTCATCTCTTCTCTGGAGGTGAGTGGGTCATTTACTTCTCTGCTGTGACTCCTCTCCTGCTTTTTTATTCAAAGAACCCCAACCAAACTGTCATTTTGTGTTCAGGGTATCTCAGCAGAACCTTTGGGATATTGATAGTAAGGGAAAAGAATGAAAAAAAAAGAAAATCGTTATGTAACATTAATGTATATAATGATCATAGTGTAACATTAACCCACATGACAACTGTAGGCTTCAAACCTGAGCATCAGACCTCTGAATTTTGGCCGTATAGACCATATAGATATGGTCTGCAGTATGAGTTGTGGTCTATATCTAAAATCAAGATTAAATAGCAACTCTATCAGAAATTTAATGTTTACTGTAACAAAAAGCAACTAAAAATACATTAGTAGCAGACTGCAGAAAAGTCAATTTGAACCCATCTCTAAGAGTAAAGAGTAAGTTTAACATTTTGAAAGGGGAAGAAACCCCTGTCTGTTCCTCTTCTGTGATATCCGCTGTTTTATAGTCTGTTTTGAAAACCGTTCAGTTCTGTCAGATTTATGGGTTCCATAACTACTCTTTTTATTTGTGTTGGGATTGTTCCTCTCCCCTTCCACGAATTATTCTTGTCCTGTTTCAGATGAAGTGCCTTTGAAACCGTGGGCCTAGGTTGAGAGATGCACTTCACAATAATCTACATATTAATGGCTTTATATGGTTTTGTGATGACAATTGAAAGGGATGACTAATTCCATTTTAGTACAAAGAAAAGGTAGAGAAAACTAGAGAAAGGGTGAACACATTTGCAGCACCCTTAAACCAGCTGTAGATCTTAAGAGAAGTAGCTTAGTGATTTTATATTTAATGGAAACCTAAATAAACTGTAGTTAGCAAAATAACTGTATTTCGGCGGAAACTGCCCTTGACTCTGTAGAAACACAAACTGTTCGTTGCTAGGTTTTAGGTATTAAACTACTGAAAGCTATTGGTACAGTTCCTTGTTTAGCTTAAGTTACACAGAATTTGACTTCTGTAGCAGTTGAATCAGTTCAAATCTTAGGACTGTCAAGCAGTTTATATTCAGTATTCTTCCCCAGTGCCACAAATGGTTGCTGTCTTGCATAATGTGATAGAAAAAGAACGGTTCGGGTTGGAAGGACCCTTAAACGTCATCAAGCTTCAACCCCACTGCCTTGGGCAGGGAACCTTTCACTAGACCAGGTTGCTCAAAGGCCCATCTAACCTGGCCTTGAACACTCCCAGGGGTGGAGCATCCACAGCTCCTGTGGGAAACCTCTTCCAGGGCCTCACCACCCTCGCAGTAAAGAATTTCTTCCTAATATCAAATCTAAATATCTTTCAGTTTAAGGCCATTCCTCCTTGTCCTATCACTTGTAGAAAGACCCTCTTCAGCATTCCTGTGGGCCCCCTTTAGGAACCAGAAAGTTCTCTAAGAGCTCCTCTTCTCCAAGTCAAACAACCCCATTTCTCTAAGACTTTCCTTGTAGGAAAGGGGAGATGCTCCACTGCCCTTTTCATCTTCAGGGCTCTCATTCCTTAATATATGTAATGAAAACATTTATTAAAAATGTGAATATTGGTCAGTTCCTTCAGGGAATTTCTTCTATGCTCTGTATTGGCAGTAGTATTAGGAAGTCATACTCTGTCAAAGTTTGTGAAACCACTAGCTTTCCTTAAATATGCTAATAATATAATCTTTTATATTTGATTCTCTTGCATTAGGGTAAGACTACGTCCACTTTGTCACTGAAGAAATGTGATATTTCTAGCATGTACCACAATACTGTTTGGGTGGCATTACGAGGATTTTGTGGCACAGAAAAAAATGCAAGAATCCCCTGACACTCTACTAAGTAAAATACCTGGATCTGCCAGAACCTGCTGGGAAATTCACATGCAAAATGTAAATGATGCTGGAGAAACGAAGTTGGATTAGCAGACCTAAGAGGATTTATAATGAAATAAAGGGAAAGCTAACACCTTTGGGACTTTTTCCCCCCCTAAAAATCATTGCAGTCATGTTTTCTTTTTGCTTATATGACTCATTTGAACATTTCAGTGTTTAGTAAAATATTTTTAATAATAGTGAAAAGTAGACTTTTTTCAGAAGATGTATCCAAATAAAATTAATGGTATGGTTATAGTAATGTTTCTTTGAAATGTTACTTTGATCTATATCATAATTTGAGGTGTTAATCTTCACAAGGTCTTGGCCAAAATCCACTCATATTAATTACAGTTAGCAGATCAAATTTCACCTGGCAGTTTCCAATAAAGAGAATTGTTTCATTTCTTTCCTGCAGCATTACTAGATTCTCTTAACAGCCATCATGCACAACTCTGGAGATTTATTAATCAGAAAGAATATTAGTAATATGCTGAAGTGGAAGGTGTAATTCAAGGATTTAAATTTTAATTTTCAGATTATTTTGTAGATTAATGTTATTAATAGGAAAAAATAAACCTTTCAGTAATAACTTATTATAGTTTCCAGTCTGTAAGGCAAAGAATTTCTAGTTGTTTTTTTTTTTTACTAACATGCTCTAGGCAGAGGGGTTAGATTAAACTGCTTTTGCAATCTAGTATGTGGCTTACTTCAGTGAGACTACTTATGAAATCATTTTTTTGGCCTTGTGTCTGGGTCTCTGTAAACCTGCAGTCCAATGCAGTTTCAGAACCTATATCACTAGAACAAGAACTTAATTTCTGAGATAAGGTCTGAGTTGTATTTTATGGTATAAATATTTTTCTTGTGCCTTCTGCTGTTTGACTCCCTGATAGTATTTTTTCTACTATTTTATTTGTTTTTAAATACTGATGGATAAATTGATGTGTAGGACATGGGCAATTTATTCTGTGTGGGTCCAGAAGTATGATTTTATGGCATAGAAAAGCAAAATAATACTGTTTCATAGAAGAACCAGTACAGTTGTTTCCAAGAATGCAAAAGATCTCCATCTTTAACCTCAAGTATTAGATATCAATCACATAACACAACAGCTTTTGAATAAATGGCAAAAACCTATGTTTTCAATAAATGTTTTTGTTTGCTTTTAATGAATCACAGTGACTTTTTGAGGATGCTGGAAGGCTGAGGTTACCTTACTGCTTTGTTTTAATTTTAATGGTAATGCACTTTGTGTCATTGAGACTATTTAAAGGAAAATCACTTTACTGTAGCATCTGTGATAGAGTCAGTGCACAGTGACAAGGACCATGATTTCCTGCCTTGCATTAAATGCAACTTGGCAGCATTAAAAAAAAACAAAACCAACAAAACTTTGAGGTTTGTTGGTTGGTTTGGGTTATTGTTGTTTGTTGTTGTTGTTTTTGGTTTTTTGTTTGTTTTTTGTTTTTGTTTGGTTTTTTTCTAGCAAATATTTATAGATATTATGGAGAACAAGGCTTGGTAAATGCACAAGATCTCAGTTATTAACTTTGGAGGAGCAGGTGAGCCACTTCCTCTTCCTGAACAGGTCTTAACAGCTAAGTAGTGAAGGAGGCAGTACTACTAGCTTTCAAAATATTTTTTTTTTTTGTGACTTAAGGTAATTAGGTTTCTTCAGATGCCAAGATCTAAATTTCTACAGTTGCATGAGAATCACAGCAGGAAGTTGAGATAGAAGCAAGTCTCTAATTCTCTTGATGGCAGATGTGAACTCGATAGCTGAAAGGAACTAAGCCCAAATTTTAGCCATTTTAAAAAAATCTCCTAATTATTTAAACAATTCATAATTATTTTAGAATTTGACTGATAAACTCTGAACTTCTTGATGTGATAATTGAGGGCAGGTGCTTCTTTTTCTGTCCTTGGTGAGTGATGACTTCTGCCTGAAGCCACTATCCGCCAAGTTACTGTGTATATAAATCTTTGGTCTAACTCAACACTTAGAAAACACATTGCCAGATGTATTTAAAGTATCTTTTTCTCTTTAAATAAGCAAACAACCCCAAGTATAACAGAGTCCCTCTCTTCTACACCTCTCTGTTCCAGCTGCATTTTGACCTTAGTGCTTCCAATGCAGCAAGTGTACAAGAGCTTATTATTTCATAACCTTCTGAGTACTGAGTTTTGGATTGTTTTTTAATTAACATTTTAATTGCTCATCAAAGTAATTGAAAACTGTGTTGAAAAAATTGTTCATTTACTAATCCCTTTGGTACCAGTTAACACTGAGCTTTTCTCAAGGTCAAATGAACGCTGGTGGTGGTGGTAACTTTCTTTGCTGACGTGATGCCAAAGGCTTGGTGGGTAGAGATGTTTTTACATGTCTTGCAATCTGTCTCTGCCTGTGGTGGGGGAAAAAAGAGGTATTATTCTGTGCATAGCTGCTTAGGCAACATTTGCTCTCGGAAGATGTATTGCCTTATCGCTTCTCAAAGCCAGCCCTCACTGGCTGTAAGCGTACAGGATGAGCCTTAAGTGATTAATGCTGGTAGGGAAAGTTTCATTTATGACAGTACTCTTGGACAGTGTGTGCACTCAGGGATGCTCATCCCATTGCTGAAATATGATCACTGGAATCTAAGCTAGGGCTCAGTTCCTGGAACTGTCTAGGGAAGACATTGAACAGGCAAGGATTCAAGTAGGCTGGGTCATATTAAGCTGGAAGCTGTACTAAAAGGCTATTGTTTAGATATAGTTTAAACAAGCTCTATGATTCTTCACTAATTCTTACAGGAAGCAATGAAATGACCTCCCTAATCAGTTTGTCTTACCTTACTTTGAATGTGCTTTGGAAAATCCTGCTTGTTGTCTTCTGGCCTCAAGTTTTATGTTTTATCTTGCAATGATCTTAACCTTCTTCAGCTAGAGATCCCTGCTGGGAGGACTCAGCCGACTGTCAACAGGGAGCTCAGAAAGAATATTGAAATGTGAGACTTATCTATTTTCACTATAAATCTACTGTTTCAAATAATTGATGCGACGTACTGGGGATTATTTTGCCTTCCTATTTGTGCAAAGGCAACAGTGTTTATTGTTGTATGGTCTAAAATTTGGTGTGTGAAAAAATAAAATTCTGTTTATATCTTTTTTTCCCCATAATTTCCTCAAGTTTCCCTTTTGTTCATTATTTTTGAAGAGGATTTGGGCATCAGAGTCTTCATAAACTGTAGTATATGTCTTTATGCAATACCAGCCAGTGGAATTCACAAGTCTTCTCAATGGTTTTTAGTTTTTTACTAAAAATATTTTGTTTTGAAACGTCAATTCTTCCTTCTCTGAGGAATTAAAACGTAATGAATTGTAGGAACAGCTTTTTGTTTCAGAAATAGATTCCTGTCCTAAATTATGTTTTTAGTTTTACAGTATTTGTGGTTTGCTTTGTAGCAAATAATTATAATATATATTTATATATATTATATATGCAAATTATATATATATATATAATATAATTTGCATAATTATACCAGAAATCACATGTGGAACAAGTTCCAGGTCTTGACAAACTCGGGTTGCTTTTCTCTTATCCAGACTCTCTGCATGAACTTAAGAGGGACTATTTGTTCTTTAACCTGTAGAGCTTTTACTGTATAAAAAAATTGCTAAGACAAATTCTGTACTTGAAAGTATTTTCCATTCAGTGACAATTTATTCTGATTTTTCAGAGCAAGTAACTGGTCACAGTGATAATAGTAAAGTTATTGTATGTTATTTTAAGTTCATAGAAGCCCATGTTAAGGACTTATTTTTGCATCCATATTAAGAGATAGGCCTTAATATTTTCAATCAACCAGTTTCTGAAGCAAAGGTACACTGGAAATTGAGCAGGAAGAAAAAAAGATATAAACCATTGAAGTAACTTTGATGAACCTTCAAAGTATTTCTGGGTATAATGGTCACAGAACATCTGAAGTCTTAGAAAAAGCCCATTTTACTTTGTGCTCATTGGCAAATTAGGATAAATTGCTAGCTGAGCTTGCAGTTGATGTGTAATTGGCTCATCATCACTGGAAAGGCTTAAGACGGAAAAGTACACTGGTTATTGCCTTGGAAATTACAAATAGGAAGTCTCTGCTATGTTTGAAATGAAAATAAAACAGCTAGAGACTGACCCATTGAAACACTTCTGACTTTTCATTGCTAGCAGGAGATCCTCAGTGAGGCAGATCAAATGTAATTATTGAGAGAACATAAAGAAAACATCTTTGTTCGCCCTGTTCTAATGAGGACAGCTCAGCAGGATTGGTCCTGAGTGTGCTGCCTTCTGACTGGGGTACAGGTTTGTACACTGCAGAGTTGGCAGGGGTCTTGGCTGTTTAATTACATGGAGTCGTTTTTGCTTTTGCAAGCACTAGTAACTCTCTTTTGAAAAGAGGCTGGAGCTTGCAATGCTTAATACACACTTCATATCCTGAAGGTGCTTTTCCATTATTAAGCAATTAGTGTGAATGTCACTTGGGTGTACTTCTATCCCTTCATATATATGTTGCAGTGACAGATATAACTTAAACCCAAAGATGTCCATTTACAGATGGAGAAACAAACCAAAATGAGTTCTTTTGCTATGTCTGAAATGTTCAAAGAATTCAAATGAGCTATTTTCCATGTGATAGCTAATCAATGACCAATTTAGAAATATGACTTGGTAGTGAACTCCTGATACTTTTGTACTAGATGAGGGTTTCTTAACTCTAAGTCTGATGTCTGAGTCTTGGCTTCCAGTTCTTGTACCAATCCTTGTTTTTTACAAGTACGAGTTTGAACATTGTTTAAACTGGGAAGAAGGAAAGAATATTTGTGCTTTGTTTTATGTGAGAATATTCATTTCTTAAAGGTATGTTAGTTTAATCTCTAATTAAGTCTTCTATAACTAAAGAGGACAAAGAGGATCTTTCGTCAGGTGACTGTGAGTAGAAATCTGACAGAAGAGGTCTGAGTTGTTCTCTGAAGAATTCTCTTGCTCACTGTGGGTTATGTAGAGCCCAAGGGAAACATTATCTAATATCAGGCAATGATCATATGCTCTTCTGTCCTCCTGAAAATCCAGTGATGAGTTTCTTATAAGAAAGAGCTTTGGCTCTTTCTTATACCTATACACATAAAAGACGAGGGCTTTGAAATAGGAAAATAGTGGGCTATGTATGCCAAGAACATATAAACAACATATCAAAAAAAAATGTCATCTTGCACTGCAGTTGATAACTTTTCTTACTGATCAGACGGCGATCTTAAATTCTTTGGATTACCAACCACCACTGAAACAGCGAAGGTTTTATTAGTGACCACAAAAGTAGTGAGACACCCCTGTTTTATGTTCATATATGCTCAAAACAGTAATTTTCTTAGGTCTCTCAATGTGGAGTGTATTTAGCCACAAATGACCCTGTGAAGTTACAAACAACCTTGAATTATCCTTCCAGTGGGAAATTACAGCAAATAGGCGTTTCTTTGTTCCATTTCCAAACTGAAATGAAAAACTGAATTTCTTGTTTCTTAAAGAATTTGTTTTGATAATTTCAAAAGATGTTAGTGTGTACCACTCAAATAATATTGATTATGTTATAGTTCAAAACAAAGGATATATTAGGGATTAATTTTTGCATCATCAGCAATATTTTAACATTATTGAAATTAAATGGGAATGTACAGTCGTTAATTTTGACATTGTTCTCTATGAAATTCTGTCTACAACATTCCTGCAAAATGTTGCATTTTCTGATGGAAAACTGTTGTCTTAATTTTCACTAATTCTTATAGGAAAGTATTATTCCCATACACATCCATAATTTGGACTACATAACTTTTTCATGAACATACGGAGCATCGCATATTAAAATGAGTAATTGGTTGCCATCTTAATTTTTTTCCCCCTGCATAAAAAACATGGTCAAATGTGGCTGAGGTTAGGAAAAAAAAGTAGGCAAAATTGGATGACTTCTCATTTCCTCAGATTAATCTGAAATATTAAAATAGTGCTTCACTCATTAAGTAAAATTACTTTTCACTGTGATAAGATTGATTGTAAGTGGGTCCTTTATTGAACTGTAACACACTTTTAAGCACTGTGACTTGTGTCTGAACGTGGCCTCTGTGTGCCACAGGTTCACCGTGGGCTCTTCCCAATCCTTTTAAACTCCCTCAAAACAAACAACAGATGACCGAGTCCTTGTGTTCCAGACGGTCACTACCAGGTTTACTCGACCTTCCTAATTTATTTTTCCTCTTCTAGGTCTGCTCCTTGTGACTGCAAGTACCGGTCAGAATCCTTAATCCCTGCAGAATGGTTGTGACTGCACTTTCAGTTTTACTGAGCATGGGGTCAAATCCTTGTGATAAGAAAATATTTTTGCAGAGCTGTCTTTCTGCATTTAAATCATGCTGTTTCTTCCTTTTGTTTATGTTCTTCAGAGATGTAGTTTTCTTGCTTGATTGATTCCGTGTGTGCAAAACAACCAAATATACGGAAATCTGGTTTTTTTTTCCAGTTGTGTTACTATTGTCTTCCTCTGTCCGCTCATCTGGAATAGGAAGGAAAATCTTATAAGAGCTTAGCAGTAACAAACATTGTATTAAGAAATGAAAATATCAATGTTAAGATAAAATACTACAACTATTTTTTTTTTCTGTAAGGAAAGGATGAAGAAGATTGATAGCTCTGTGTTACAATATATGAAATGGTAGCGTGTTGATTCACCATGGGTACAACCTTCTGCTTCTGAGAAAGGGTATGATCATGAGCTTTCTAAAAAAAATCCTTAATGTAAAATTCCAAAGCGTGCAGAAACATTTTGTTGTTGTTGTTGTTTCTTAAGGTTTTATTTTATCTGAGTTCAATTTGAGAGTGCAGGGATTTGTTGACCAATCCAGAAACTTGACTTTTTCAGTCTGATAGAACATTCTCTCCTCATTTGCATCGTCTGTATACATGTGCCTTAAGCAGCAGTGACTAACATCTGACACATGCCTGGCACACACTTCTTCAGGCAGAGAAAGATGAAAAACCTTTTTTGTGGGTTATTGCTTCACTATCCGGTTTTGTATATAAGCAGAATGCAGGACACACCTATGAGCTGGGATGTTCCATAGCTTGTGAAATTTGGACTAATATTTTGTGAATGTTGGGTGCTAGAGAATTTATGGTTTACTTTGGGGATTTAAAAAAAAAAAAACCACAACATATATAATGAGTAATGGGGCTTTCCATGGAGAAAACCTAAGAGAAGCCTACTCATATTTTGTACTCATATTTTTATTAGAACTCTAGTCACTGGCTTATTGCATATTCTCCCTTCCTTTATGTATGGAAGGGATAGGGAAGGGCTGGGTGCAGGTACCCTCCTGACGGGTAGTAGAAATTAGCGTTTGACTGTTAGAGTAGTGGCTGCTTAATGCACTGGATCAAAAATGTTTGTATTGATGAGATCTTTGAATTATTTGATGTGCCTTAAAACCAAGAGTGACACTTAAAGGAAAGCATGTGGGACATTATACATGATATGTGTAAAATATGGTAATACAATGAAATAGATAACAAAACTGTTGCATCGAGATTTCTCAGGTTCATTTTATCATCTGATGACTACAGAACATGGTTTCAGCAATGGGGAGGTGACTGAATTTGCCTCTATCTGGATAGCGAAAGGAGACTAGTGCATTGATTTTCCATCAGAAGGAGGTAGTAGTGTGTAGGCAGAAAAAGAGCAGCAGAATTCTTCACTGGTGTTCAAAACAGCTAGGGGAGCAGAACTTCAGGATATTAGAGCACTTCTAGCAGGCAGTGCAGGCAAAGCCTTTATGTGCCTCAGCCTCTAGACATAGTAAAGGATGACTAAACCCGGTAAATACATTGAACAGTGTTTTTAAAATACTGCCTTATCCTTAATGTCTTTGGTGTAAGTAAACCATGGTAATCGTAGAAAAAAATAAAGGCATGGGAGGAAAAAGGAGAGGATATATTCTAGAAAATAGTAATTTTGTTGGTATGTCCGTCCTTCTCTTGAACAGCTAATAGGGAGGAATGGAAGCTAAAAAAAATTTTTATTTTTCAACAATAATCAGGAAATAAGAAATTCTATATTGTTCTTTTTTATTGAGTTGGTTTTCTGCAAAATGAAGAAGTTTCCTTTTCCAGAGATTGGAGAAACAAACACTTCACTGGTTTTAAACAATTTTGCATTTCCTCCTGGCTGATCTTTTATGGTTTTTCTTCTCTGACTCATGCCAAGAGCTATTTCAGCTTGACATGCTGCAAGTGCATTTTCTGTCTATAATGAAATGGAGAAATGTGAATGATGGATGTGCAGTAGGCTTGCTCACTCCTCTATGCCTTGCTATTGATAAGTAAGCTGGGGTAGCCAGAAATGAACTTGTATTTACTTCAAAGCCATCTGGGCTCCCTTTATTCGAGTTGTCTGTAGCACCGTGGGTGTCCTCTTGTCCTTGCAGTGATTCATACTTCTTGCTACAGGTGATTTCTTCTTTTCTCTTTACCTCAGACCTTGTAAATAAGTCAAATGAAACAGGTCACTTTGTAAATGGCATCTTTTAAATGTATGATCTTCCCTCTTCTGCAGACAGCCAGAACTCTCCTTGGTAGCTCTGTTGACTTTGAGAGTATGTATTAATTTTTCACTTGATTTCTGTAGTACATACGTACTGATATTGCTATAGCCAGATTCTAATCTGTTGCTCATTTTTACAAGTGTAAAGTGAGAGTGGTGTTTCCTTACACCATAAAGACTTTTGTAGCCTTGCTAGTTAACATCAGTAACATTTCACATTGTGAGGGTCAGTTGCTGACAGCAAGAGTTACAGCTCAAGCTTGTCAGCTTCTCCATGAATAATATCTTTCTGGTTTTACACTGTGCATTTCACATGCCCACACTGATTCACTGGATTTTGCATCCACAGTTAAGTGCCCTCTCCCACTGTTATATGGCATTCTAACTTGGAGCTCATTATCTGCCTCCTGTTAGAGGAGGCTGATAAGAAGGTTACGAGCACTATCATCCCACTTCTGACTAGCGTCAGTTCAGTTTGGGTGGTAGATTTGGCCTTTTTTCTACCAGTACAGCTTTCAGATGTGTGAAGTTCTTGTTTCACAAAATGAAGGTGAAGCTGACCAAAGAGTTCCTGTACCTTAACTCTCGTTTTGCTTCAGCAAATTAATTTCAAGTCATTTTAAGGTCTTCCTTAACTTCTAAATGCTTGAATTAGACAAGTCTGTAATATTTTCCTCTGTTTGAGTTAAATTACACATTTGTGAAAGCAGTCAGGACAAGTGAAACTCAGTCAAGTTTGAGGAAATAGAAATATTCTCATGGATAGGGAAAACAGGTCTAAATTCTGACCTAGTCTTTATCAGTGTAGGAAGATAAACGTTATGCTGGTGCATCAAATGGGGCATTGGAAAATAATGAAAACACCTTGTGAAATCCATGGATTCTATAGCATGCAGTTGGAATGATGATGATCCTTGTGGGTCCCTTCCAACTCAGGATATTCTATGATTACATGTTATTGGGTGATAGGGATGTCTTTATTGACATGAAGCTTGAAGACCTCCTTGTTGTCCTATCAAGTGAACTTTAAGGTTGTAAAAATTCAATAGCTTGAAAAGATGCTCCAATAAACACCTAAACTTGAATGTTAGACAACAACATCTTGATGGAGAAGTGGTGAGATGAATAATTTATTTAGTGTTTTCCAAAAGCCTATAATTCAGTCTTGAAATTCTTACTTTTCAACACTGCTGATAATTAATGAAAAAATACTACTCTGGGTTGAAACCACCTTATTTTTTCGTTACTGGTTTGATTTTGGATTACAGTAGAGAAGCTTAGGGTGGATTTTACTGGAGATTTGTATGTCTGGGAAAAAGGAAAGTGAATTCCAGCTCCATGCCCCATTTATTTTGACATACTGTTTTCTTATCCTGGCCAGTGTCATTCAAAATTAACATAGTTGTTCTGCCACTTTAATGTAGACTTTGTTATCATTGCATGTTGGAATATATAACTTAGAAAAAGTCTATGGATTAGAATCACAAAATAAATCTCTTTTATGTGTATGAGAGCCATGTATGTATTGTCTAGACTCCTCAGTGGAATCCTAATTTTGAGCTGCTTCTTGTTTTATGCATTGTGTCTGCAAGTCCTTTCTGTGGGAGAACAATGAATGGCCTCATGAATAGACAGTTTGCTTGAGTCTTCTTCCTTGTTTTTATAAATGGGCTGGTACTTGGCTGCCTCACTTCCAGAAAATGTCCAGCTTGGGTTTTGGTTTTTTTGTTGTGTTGTTTGTTTGGGGTTTTGTTTGGGTTTTTTGGTTCTGTTTTGTTTTGTTTTGTGTTTTTTTTTTTTCCTGTGGGTTTTTTTTTTAATTTTTTGAATTGTCATTTACAGCAGCTTGTAGAGCAGCCCAAAAATAGGTGGTTCTTGATGGCTGAATGTAATGACATACCTTATAAAAGGAATGGGAACAGTTCTTTTTGCTGCTTGATTAAATACATATTATTAAATGTCTTTTACGCTAAAATTTTCTGAAGAGCCATTAAATGGTGTAGCTGAATGATGAATTTTCAAAGCACGAGCCTCTCTGCAGCTTAATCACAGGATCTCTGATATTTTAATTATGTTTTAAGGCCTCTTGAAGTGACAAGGTTGATATGAAAAAATAACATGCAATCACAAAATAACTGCATGTTATGTTTTTCAAAACACTGAGGTAGCTACATAATAATTAGTTTTGGAGCTATTAAATGAAAACGCACAGCAGTATTCAGGAATACGTGATTACTCAGAGGATTTCTTTATTAAATCTCTAACTTGTATTAAACAATAGGTGTCCCCCTTTCTCCCTTTATGCAACACCTTGTGTTGGATGATGTCAAAGAATTTTCCAAATTTGGTTAAATTAATCCCTGGGGCAAATCTGCTCAAAGCAAAGGTGTGATATCAGTGACTAAGCATGGACATTAGCTAAGACTGAGTGATGCTGTACAGTAGGAGGGTGGACAAAAGAAGAATACTTATTTTGAGAAGGAGATTTTCAGTGCAAAGACAGATGTGCCTCACCAGTGGCATTGTCAGGTCTAAATCCCACATTTGAATCTTATAGTCTGAAATCAAGCAGGAAGTTTTTATCTCTTTTGCAAATATTAAGTAATTCCTTATAGGTTATTAACGAGTTGAAAAAAAAAATTACAATCTTTTCCTGAATAGACATTGAACAGTTTAACATTTTGTTCTAATTTATAATCCTGATTAGGTTTCTTATTTACCTTTGTATAGTACGCCAGTAGGTTAAGAGTTACTATCCAGATCTTCCATTCTCTACTTCCCTCCCCACAAAGAGTAATCAAAACTCAAAGCAGGGCACTTACTTGTTGAAGGACAAATGCATTGGGGGAAATTTCAGCTGCCAAGCAGCAGGTCTGCAAGAAGGATGTTTGATTCCAGACAGGTTCAACATCTGTGTAGCAAATGGTTTGCAGTAAAGCCTACAACAAACCAAGGAAGAGATATGTTTGCATCTAAATACTCAGCTTTTACATCAATGCTTCCTTCCCTTTATTATTACTATAATAATAACAGCAGCAACAATAGCAATAATAATAGTTATGATTATGTGATTCTAGCATCTGTTTTACAGAACATTGAATCACCTGTGGGAACTGCAAGGACAATAATGGATTGAATGGGTCTGGATGTGCATGATAATGTGTAGTAGAGATGGAGTTCATGCAAAATAAGCACAAAAAGATACAGAAAGCTAAGGCAATTGTGTTTTACCATGGGTAGTGCATCAGAAGAGATATTTAATAATGAATAATATCAGAAAGAGGGACATTCACAACACAGTAAATTTTAAAAGGGCAAACTGTAAAACAGTTTGTGTGGTTAGGGTTACTGAGAAGACAGTTTGTACCTAGGGTGTTTAAAGTTTAGAAAGGGAGCTAAATCGATGTACCAGGTGGAAGTAATAGTTGATGGCAAACATGACACAGGATTGCATTTACTCTGGGTGATGCTTTAGGGACTGTAAAGTATTCCAGCAAGCATAGATAAATGGTCATGCTCAGTATTGAAAGAAATGCACTGAACCTTTTTTTATAAGCATCTTTTAAACACAGAGCTCTGTGAATTTCTTTCTGTGGCTGAATTGTCCATTGTCATTAAATCTTCTAGGCCTTGTTTTTTTTGAAGAGTGTGTGTAGGAAAAATGATGGGATTTGAAAACGATAACTTGGTTGCTTGTCTTCACCAAAATACAGAGCAATTTATTTATCTCGAGGGAACTGAAGCGCTAGAAAATGTTTAAGAAACCAGATATCCTGGAGATCATTGCTTACAAAGAATATATAATGTATCACCATAGTGGCTTACAGCCTGAAAGTGTAAGATAATTAAAAATGCTTCTTGAATTACAGGTTTTGTTATAAATGGCAGAGTTAGCAGGAAGATTAATTGCTCTTGGCAGCTGCCAAATTTTTATTCATTTTTGAAGGAAGCACAGAAGTATTTCCACTCTTATACATTACTATAACTGTTGAGAATGTTTTTACCATTCTCTGAGCCTGAGAAGATGGACATAGAGTGTATACATGATTTTCAAATGCAATAGTAAGTCATAGATGCAACTTTCTAAGCTATATATTTGCTGTGAACATTTGAAGTTTCATTCTGATTTTAGAAAAAATACTCTAATTCATAATTGAAGTCTTAAAAAAAGGCATCCTTTTCTATTAGTGGAATTGAGACATATAGTGCATTATATTTTAGCTTGAAATAATTTCTTTTCCAAACTTTCCTTGGGTTAGAAAAAGTGAAAAAGGAAATTCCCTCTGCCCCCGTCCCTTGTTCACATAAACCCCAGTCACTGCTGTATCTGTTAGGTCAATAGAATCCTGACAAGCTGTTTTCCTTGTATTTTTCAGGGTTTAGAATGACAGAGAGCAAAGTGTGATCTCTATATTTTGATTCATGAAAAGCTCAATCACTAATAAGTGATGGGTTAATGGAAGTGAATGCTTGAGAGTTTGGGGTTTTTGGTCCCTCTCCCTTCAGTAACCTTTTAATTCTCTTCCTACTTCATTCCAACTATTAGATAAGACTATTTGGTCGTTTCACCACTGACAGAGAACAGTACTACATCTCAAACATTTTTAAGAGCATTTATTTTTCCACTGTTACAGACTAGAAGTAACAATGAGACTATTCTCACTGGAGGCACACTGATCTTTTTTAAAAGATTTTTTAGGACCATGAGTGAGTTTTTGTCATAGTACTTTTACTGTTCTGCACTGTGGCAAATTGGTGCTTTGTGGCAGCAGAAGTGGTCTGAAACATCCATAAAACTGAGTGGCATTAGCTGGTCTGACAGTATAATTAGTCTACAAGAGAGAAGTGTCAGAGTATGCAATTGTTCGTTCTAGATTTGGTCAGGATAATATCCTAACATCTCTAACTTTTAAAAAAAGCTTCTTAATGACCAGCACCTCCACTGCTACATTCTGTTCTGCATACGAAATAAAACAGGTGAGTAAGACATCAACAACCTTGTCCTTAGTATGCAGAGATGGATGCAGGTCTTGCGGCTTACTGTGAGGTGACAGGTCCTTGATAGAGCAAGCAGCACAAAGGAGCTGGAGCTGTTCCTGCATATAGAGCTGTCTGCTAACTGTCCAGAATTAGAGCCCTCTGTTTATGAGACTGCCCTCCCTTGAGGTTTTTTTCTAATTTTAACAGGAGCTGCTCAGTTGAGGCTGACAGAATTCAGCTACAGATACAACAGCAAGATAGATAACATGTAATCAGAGAGTAACACTTAGGGAGAACCTGTGGTGTCCTCATGCCAGCATAACGACCTTGTGTTTATTAAAATAAATATCCTCGGGCAAGACAGTGCCAAGGAGTTCAATAACAGAAACATTTTCCTGTCCTCCTGCTGCTGAGTGAAGAGAGTCTGAAGGTGCTACCTCTAATTGAAAGCATTCTGCTTGCTCATAACTGTTAAGGCTAATTTATTTGTTTATGACGAATAACTGCATGCAGAGTACATGGGAAAGGGGTGGTGTAAGGCAAAATTGAGTTAAATTTTCCAGCTGTGCTGAGGAAAGATAGCAGGTTCCCTGCACTATTCTTGTAAGTGATGCTGATGGTGGTAAAAACAAGGCAATAAAAATGTATCAAGGCTGCGGCAAGCATTTTTCTGATTTACAGGTAGGTTCATTTTTCCAGTGACACTTTTATATGGCACCTTCAAATGTCTATGGGTCTGATAGGAATATGTGCCATGCAAACTTGACTTACTATGTGTGACCCAAACTTTCAAAACAGGAAGCTAAACTGGTCACCAGCAGTCTTCTTTTCTTGATATTACCTCTATCCAGATATACCTGGTCCTAAGACAACTGCTGTAATTGACTGAGTTTTGAGACAAAGATTGGACTTGGGTGATCTTCAGAGGTCCCTTCCAGCTTCAACTATTCTGTCATTCTGTGAAATTGTCTGCTGATAGATCCTCTGTTGTCAACTGACATATCCTCAAAATACCCCCCCAAGATGGAAAATTCTAGAGTTATGGAACTGACAGAATAGCTCAAGGTGATGCAGTCATCTTTGCTATATAGGATACAATCAAGTATGCTTATGTCATTACTGATAGTTCTTTTTCAGGAAGATTTAACTTTGTGGACAGCAGCTGTGGAGATTGTTTGGTGCAGCTACTACTTAGTGTAGGGCCAGATGAGATCAGGTAGTTGAGGATTTTGCTCACCCAAGTTTTTAGTATTTCCAAAGATGGACATGCACATCTCTGAGAAGCCAGCTGAATATTTGACAATCTTCATGGTGATTTTTGTTCTTGCTTGCATTTAAGCAGATTACCCTTGTTGCAGTTTGTGTTAATCTCCTTTCATGTGTCACTGCCACTGTTGAGGAGGGTCTTAATGCTCTCTCTATTCTTGACAACTTCCCATTAGGCATTAAGGTAAGATGGCCAATGAACTTTCTCTTCTGAATACTAACCAGCCTCATTTTTCAGTCCTCTTTATCCATCATGTTCACCAGGGTCTCATACCGGCTGCAGTTCAGTACATCAACATGTCTTGTAATCTGTGTTTTATACAAGAAGTACCCATGGACAGCAGTTGAGTCTCACAAGTGCTGTAGAGGGAAATAATCACTTTCCTCAATCTGCTGGCTGTCACTTTGCTGATGTAGCCCTGTGTGCAGCTGGCGTGGGTTACTCCATCCCAGCGGCAGGACTTTGCATTTGTCCTTGTCGGACTTCATTAGGTCTCTGTCAGCCCATGTCTGTGGAAGGCCAAAGTGCCTCTGAAGGGACTGATTGCAGGGACAGAGGCATCACATTATATTTTATTGTATTATCTTCCACATGGATAGGTTGTTTTTTTTCCCTAAGGACTAACTTGGTTCTTCCTTTTGATGCAGTTTAAATCTGTTACTCTTGGTCACGTAATCCCTAGGCATGGAAAATGAATTCACGCTATCCTCTTTGCAGCAGCTCTTTAGGTATTTGGAAACTTATTGTAACCTTCTATTACTCTTTTATAGTTTTCTCTCCTCCTCCTTTTTCACAGCTCTTAATCTCTTTGTAATTTTTCTTGTTTCCTCTGGACTATCTGCAGTTGACCCTAATCTTCATTGAAATGCCTGAAATTTGATGTGATAGTCTGTGTGAGTCTTTATCCTTGATAAGTATGGTAGAGGATAATTCCCAGCCCTTTCAAGGCTGTGTATTAGCAGGTACATCCCAAATACAATTTACTGCTTTTACAACAGCATAAAATTATGTTTAGCTCCTGAACCATGAAAGCCTCCAAATCCTTTTCTGTGAAACCATTTTTCCACACTTCCACAATATTTGTGTAGGAGTGTGATGACCCTTGGTTCAAAATATTGTCCATTTTTAAGGATAATTTTGTTTGGTTCAGTTTTTTTTTTTTAATTATAGTCACACATTATCAAGATGACAACCAGTAGGAAGCCTAGAATGGGAAGTTATGTTTTATCTTTCAGTATCCTCATCATTAATGAAAACACTGAGTGGGCCTGAATCAAGAGGAATCTTCAATAAATGTATTTGTTTCATTTGATGAAATGGCATTGATAGTGCCTTTTGAGAATTTTCCCTGAGCCACTTTGCCTCTGTGATACTCTGTTTTCCTCTATGTTGTGCTTCTCCTCCTGTTTTCCTCTGCATTTTGCTTTTCCTCCACTGCTCCTCAGATGGGGGAGTGTCAAAACCCTGAATTCATGTGCTAGTGTGGGAAACCTTCATAAAGCTTTCTATGCTGTTGTAGAAAGAAATTACTAGTGGTTACTCATTTGATTGTTTTGATGGCATTTTTTTTTTCTCCCAGTATTTTCCTGAGAACTTAAATTTAGTTAAAAGCATCAAAACTCCCCAGCTGTGTTTTGTTCCCAAATGTAGAAAGCTTTTGCCCTCCTCTGGTTCCATCACTGTGCTTTGTAGAAATATTGTTATAAAATAACATGCCAAGTGTCAGAAAATTGTCATAGGACACTGTATATGCTGCTGACTAGTCTACTTTGCACAATATCCTTTTCCCAATAGACAGCTATTTAGTTAAATTTCTTAATTATCACAAGGACAAATTCTTTCTGTTTACCTAATTTTCATATTTATATGATGTGACTAGGTCCTGCTATAGATTTGTACACCTTTATAATACTTAGATTATCATGTGATCAGTTCAGATACTTGTCATGCATATTCAGGGGCCCTCCTTTGTTCCTTGATGTGATTCTTCTACTTCCTAAATTTTTAGGGTTAGTCGTAGGGTTAGTCATGGGTTTCTCTTACTGTCTCCCCTCAGTCATGAAGAGACCTGTACTTCAGTAAGTAAAATATTTTTTAATCTATTGAGGCTGTATTATGTTGCCATGAAATACATCCTGTGGTTGAAAGATGAGCCCTTCTGGACCCTCCTCTGCCCAAGCATACATTGTCTTTGCATCTGCTTTCTCCCTGAGCCTGTACATTTGCCTGAAAGTACTGAAACCCCGAAATCTGATTGCGTCAACCCTTAAACCACTACTTTCCTTTGTAGACATCTTTTGTTTTCTTAGAGAAGTCTCAGACAACAGCTGTATCTGCATGATTTGTTTATATTCACCAAAACAAGTCAGTAGCTTTAGAGGAAATTTTGCAGATACAGCTTCTAAATGACAGATTATCTTCCAGAACTCTGTATATTTGTGTTAGGGATACTTTAAGACTTGAAATACCCTAATTTCAAAAGAAACTGGAAAGCAAATTTCAATCTGATTGCTTTTCCGTCCCAGATTCTATATGGCTCCGTATTGACTATGGATACCTGCCAAGACAATTTTGATTGGGTCATCTCATCAATAAGCAATGTCCTTCCAGGAAACCACTTTAATTCAATTAATGTGGCAAGTCAAGCTAGGTCAGAATTGAAATTCAGTAGATATTTGTATTGCAGAAACATTTGTTAATTGAATACAGTTTTACATAAGGGACCTCGTCAGAGAGAGGCCTTAAAGGGGGAAACGGAAGCATCCAATTGTAATCAAGACATCAGTGTACATTATGTGAAGGTAGAGGTAATTAACACTACATGTGTCAGCTACTCCATAGGAAATTAAAAAAATTTTGCTAGAGAGGTGCAGGAGGGAGGTGGAGGAAAGCAGTCAAGTGAATGGCATTTGAGTGGAACCTCACTGATGAATGTAAACCCCCAAACAGCAAAGATAATTGAAGAAAAGAAACACTCATACCTTAAAAAAATAAGGTCAGGCTAAAACTCGGTCAAGATAAAACATATACTCTGTGTATGATTACATGCAGTACTTGCTGAGGAAATACTAGTATTTAATATAAATCACCTAATAACAGTGTTTGTGAGACCATCTCTACATGCCTTCCACTCTTCATATTCAATATATTGAGAACAGGCAGGCAACAACATTGTACTTGATCACAGTTTTACTCTAACAGCAAACTTCTGACGTGACATTTTAAAGTCTGCCAAATTTAAACAAAAAGATAATAGAGAAGATGATAATGTACATCATGTACTTTTGTTAACTGACAGTATAAGTAGAGTTAGAAGATCCCTGGTAGAAATAGTCACAAAGTGCTGCAGTGAATAGTTAAATGAGTTTTGTATGTTCCAGCCTTAGATGAAGCAGAAAATATAAAGCATATTAATGTCCGAATTCTTGATTTTTGTTAGAAATATTTAAGTAGTTAAAAGTATCTTGCCTCATATTTTACTTTGTGATTTTGTGCGGGTTTCTCAGGAATCAATGCACATCAATGTAACTGCTCCATGTATTAATGTCCAAACTGGCTGTCCTGTTATGTGAATGTAAATTGCTGAGATGAATTCAGAGAGGAGTTTCAAGAAAGGCCTGTAATCTGGGAACCATTACCAGTGAAAGACTTGAGAAATTCAGTCTGCTAAATTTATCAAAGTGTTGATTGAGAGATGATCTCTTAATAGCTTTCAATTATGCTCTTAAGGAAGAGATTGCACATAGATTGTTCTTTATCAAAGCTGAAAATGTGGCCTCACCGTTCATATATGAAACAAAATGAGGCTAGAAATAAAAATCAAAAAAAACATGTAATGTAACACAGCGCAGTAGAACTTCTTTCTTTACTAGTGGTCTTCACTCCAAGGTCTCAAGACTTTGCATGGGAGGAAGACCTGCTGATTCCAGTCTCCCAGTTATGACAATTGTATTTTGAGGGTATCAGTAACCTTACTGAACGTAAAGTAGCACTTTCAAGAAGACAACTGTCTCTAATCCTTTTCAGAACCTGATTTGTTAGCCTTAATGTTTCCATACATCTTCAACTGAAGATGCAACTTTTTGAAACATAGAGCATTAAATCAGTAACAGTCGTTTGCTAAAATGAAATTGGAGTGGTTGGTAACACTGTGGGATTTATAGCCAATAACAACAGGCAGGTGCTCAGACAGATTTATTGATGTGTTATAATGATGTGAAGTGAAGAAACTGCAGCAGGAGAGCAGGGAGCTGCTTTTTCTGTTTACTTAATGCAGTCTTCTTAGGAAACACCACATTTCTGAATTTGGGTGGTTTTATTGACTCTGTTGCTACCTCAGTGAGGTCTGAATTGCAGCCACCAAACTGATTTGTTTTGTCAGATTTGAAGCTCCAGCCTTCTTTAACAAATAAAAACTCCAAATATTGGATGGGGAGGTGCTGGCAATCTTACTGCTCTGTTCAGCCTGTTGCTGCTGTGAGGAGGTGAAAAAAGCAAATATCCCGGGAGGTGGCTGGTTTGGCTTGGTGACATTTAGAAGCGTGGCCCATGCAGCCAATACAAGACATGATCATGTTGTATTTTGTGAATGGTAGTGGAAAAAATAGTTGTTTGTCATCATTACTTGTCCACCCTACCAATGGCAGAGCTGTCATCCAGACTGATTACCCCAACGCAACAGAAATTGCAGCACAAGTACCAAATTAATTTCAGTAGCTGGAACAGAATGGTAACTTTGTTTTGGCAGTTTGGTGACTGATTTAGCCATGCTAGCACTAAGTGTAGGGTAATAAATATTTTCTTGCTTGTATTTTTTTGGAGTTTTTTATTTTACTGTGTTGAGTCCAATTTTTATCCAAATATATTATTGATTTTTTTTTTTTTTGAAACTCTGCTTAACAAAAGCAGTTATAGGCAATTTTAAGCATATTTTTAAAAGTTTATTCGTAATTCAAATATAGGTGTTTGAATCTGATTCAAACAAGCTGTTACAGTTTTTATGTCTGGAAAGAGAAACAATAGAGATTACCTGTGATATAACCAAAGTGCTTTCTGAGCTTGGTCCCATATTTCTGCATGTGAATTCTAATAGCTCCTGGATACTTAGGCCCATTTTATCACTGAAATCTTATTTAAATTGCAGTTGTAAAGCACCATGGACACAGTTTCAAAAATGAAATGAGACTTGGGCCTTGGAATAGATCCTTTTAATGTCACATAATATTTAGTAAGCCTGTGAAAGTAATGAGAATATTATTATGGAATAAAGCTATGCTTACGTCTCAGGTTCATGGATTTTGTGGAAGAATAACCTCATCCTTGATCTTGTAAGATTTCCATACCTATGCATAATTTCCAAGTAGACATGTTCTTAGCTGCTAATTTGCAATGCAGATGAAAGAGTGCTTCAGTAGCAAGATTTCAGTCTTTGCCAACAGCTTAAATTTTCGTTTAAGACAATGTTTAAGAAGTATTCAGAAGATAATGTAGCAGAACTCATTAAGAGAAGACATCAGTGTAATACACAGGATATTCTAATTATTACCACAAACTACAAAGTTTAAAAAAAAAAGTGTTTTCAGAAATGTTTTAAATCAACTGAAGTAGGACTACTCCTATGTGGGAAGATTCCAACTTCTCAGAAGTAAGCTAGGCTTGAAAGAATTGGTAGGATCTACTACAAAGGATTATTCATATTCTGTTAATATGAAAGTGAAACAGGGTTTTTAGGAAAACAAGTCATATTGGCTTGTAGCTGAGGGGTGGGGTGCTTGCGCCTAGAGAAAACTAAGAGGTCTTCAAGTATGAATAGAATGTGATCTCTCACACACACACTAAGCATGTGTAATGCAATTGTTACTGGATAAAGTTTCAGAGCAGAACTCACTCTTTCAGAGATAAGGAAAAAAAGCCCTGTAAGTAATGAATCTGTCTCCAAAAAGAGCACTTCATCCTAGCTTAAGATCTGCCTACTTCTGATCACAGAAAGGGGACATTGAAGGCTCTCAGATTGCTTCAGTGAAGCCATTAAGGGAATGGATTTGCATAACTTATAATATACACATATTAATGTAATGTACTTAATATAGAATTTTTTCCATATGTATAAAGCATTATAGGGTAGTTGAGGTTGGAAGGGACCACTGGTGGTCAAGCCTCCTGCTCAAAGCTGGGACAGCTTGGGATCAGACTAGGTTGCTCTTGACCTGACCCAGATGAGTCTTGAAAACTTCCAGGGACACCCTGCAGTTTCTGTGGGCACCCTCATTTGAAGCTTGATCTTTCTCATGACAGAGAAGCCAGAACCTCTCTTGTTTCAACTTGTGTGTTGACGTTCTCCCTTGCACCACTGTGAAGATATCCTCCTGCAGAAACTGCCCCTGCCACCTCCCACCCCACCAAGTTAAGTGCTCTGAACAGTCCCAGCTCCCTCACTTTCTCCTCACAGGACAAGTGAATCTAACCCTGACCATCTCAGTGGCCCTTCACTGGACTTGCTTCTGTTTATTCTTGTCTTTTTTTTTGCACTGAGAAAGAAAACAATGTGTTGTTTTCAGTAATTAAAAGCTAACAAATCAGCTTTTGTGTAAAAGTTCTCTTATAACTATATTTTGAGTTTTGTCTCACAATTCTTTGGGGATGCACTGCTTCTCAATAGAGTCATAAGGCTTCCTGCCAGACTTGGCAGTTTGCCTCTTCTCAGATTTCATGAGAGATATCAGAACGGAATATAAAAAGGGACAACACTGAAAAACCTCACCCTTCTCTCCACTGGAAATCCCACTATGTGCTATTTTTTTTTTTTGCTTATTTCTTTAGGGTAAGGAAATTTTTCTTTAGAGACTATTTGGATCATAATTTTTATTTACTCACAACTGCAGAAACACATTATTCTGTGATCCAATCAGCTGCTGTGGTTTGCCCTGTGAAAACTTAAAGCCTACTTAGTTTCAAGCAAATTTATTTTCATGTGATTGCATCCCTTTTTTTTCCCCTTCTTTATGGCAAGTTGTTGATGCAGAGGAGAGGAAGCTTGGTTGTCCAGTCTGAATGCTTAAAGCCTGCCAATTGTATGGCATGACAAAAGAAAGTAAAAAATTTATATTTATTACCATAGCAACGATAAAACTCTTCCTCCAACAGCACTGAAAACCAACATCTTTCTATCCTCTCCTCCTAAACTGTTAAGAAATTATATCTGAAGCATTGTGTGTGGGATATTCTACACTAAACTGAAAAGCAAATTGCTTTATTAAACTGAGACCTCTGCCCCCAAGAAATCATTGTATTCATGCAAGGATATCACATAACTCTATTTAGTTTTCACTGGAAGTTTATCAAAATTGAATTTATTTAACAATGTTTTATACATAAAAACGTGATGAAAATCTGAATTGTGCATTGTAGTGTGCTGTATTTTTTGTCCCTGTTCTGTTCCAGAAAACATAGTATGAGGATGGACAAGTTTTTTTCAAAGCTGAACTAAAGTCACCATTGGTGCAGCATTACTTAGTTTCCCACAGAGGGATGGCAGTTGTCAAAGTGACCCACACATTATTACAGACAGTACTGCTTTTGAATTTGGTCTGCTATGCTTTTGTCCTCATAGCGGATTTTTTTGCCAGTTTGTACTATGTGTTTCAAGTTTGCTCCAAAATATTGTGAAATATACTGTGGTGTGGGCAATGATAAAGTGGTGCATCCTTTTAGATAAAATTCTTTTAGCTGCTGTGATTTCAGGGACAGAGTTTGATTGCCCACACCTTAGAGAGGTTCACTTCCAGCCACCTTCTTCTTGCTTCAATACTTCCAGCACATCTGATGATAGTCTTAGCAAAAGGTATTTTGAGTTCAGCAGGCTGCTGCATTGCTTTATAGAGTCTTCAGGAGAAGAATTTAATTTTATTCCTGTCTTGCATGTAATTTATGTAATACAAAGGGTTTATAGTCAGTCAAAGTGAGGTAATATGAATTGAACAACTCGTGAAGGAAGTTGTGTGTTTGTTTGGGGTTTTGTTTTCTTTCCTTCGCAAATCAAACCTTTCTCTTTATTCGTACATTCTCTTGGCAGAGCAATTTTCTCTTGAAATGCAAAGTGACATTCGAATAAAATTGAGTCAATTTTGTTAAATTTTTCTAGAAAAATACTTTTAGAAGCATCAAAATGAAGTTTCTGTTTATTTTTCTTTTTCTCTCTTTTAAATTTCATAATGTAGTTATACGACTTCAGGATATTTTGCATTAAAAGCCATTGAAGTTCCTAATTCCCTTGGGTGCTAAAATAAAAAATATTTCTAGTGTTCTCTTTAACTTTTGAGGACAGAGAATTACTGCGAACGGTGAATACATACTAGAGCCAAGAATAAAGTGTTTTGAAATGTCAGACTTGCATTGTAATCATTGTGCACTGTGATGCTCCATAGTATTTCACCTTTAAACAATGTCTGTAGTTAAAAATCCAGTCTTTGAACAGAATTTACTCATTATTTTCCTGTATTGGTATTTAATTGCTAATGGTATATATTTGATGCTCTTTGTGTTCCATTTTCAGTAGGCTGACATTGTGATATCTGCCTCAAATCTACCCTGTAGCTGTCTACCCTCATTTAAGGAAATTGGCAGTGCTTGAGTGACAACCTCTGCTAGAGTTTATTTCCCTCCTCCATACCTGTGGTATGACTACAGGTTATATAATCATGTTCATGTTAATGAAACAACTTGGCCTGTCTTAAAGCTGCACAGAAAAATGGCTAGTAAAGGAATGAATCCTTTTTCTTCCTCTAACTGCCCTGTTGTAATTACCTAGCAGGCAGGAAAAACGTGGAGTGGATCTGCCAAGCTGCTTATATCCAGTGAGTGAAAATGCAGTTCAGTGCCATAACTGTAGTTTTTAAATAACTGTACCTCTTTACTGAAAAATGACTGTGTTACTGTGTTCCACAGATACAGGGTGTACAGGGTGCTGTTTTCTTCCACTACTTCTTTCTTTAACTGCTTTTTCTCCCCTACTAAGAAACTGTCATACATTTTGAACGGCTTCTGCTCTGTAATTTCATGAGCAATTTTTACTAAATCTCTAAGGTTTAAAAAAAAAAAAAAAATCTATGTTAATTATAGGAAAATTAGTAGAAACTTTTCCTCTGCATATTTATTGCCTTGAGTTGTATAGTTTGGACCTGTGCTGTGGAATGAGAACTAAGGTTCTAGACTGTAGAGATTAAGCATTTAGTATACAACGTGGAGGTGACATGAATCACTCTTTAGTATATAAGAAATAAAACGACTTTCAGCAAGCTACAGCTCTCTTTCTTGGATTAAGCTTCTTTTGCATTGTCTTTGACAAACTCCACGTTCCAGATTAGTTAGATTTTTTCTTTGTTTTTGTATTAAGATTTTGTTTCCAGCAGTGACTGTCTGCTCTTCTTTGCTAACCCAAGAGCAAACTGACCCTCATCCAGATATTTCCTTCTCTGGTTCTCTGTATGCCACATATCATGACTTCGTTGTTCAGGACATCTTCAAAGCATCAAAACTTACCAGCATCCTGGAAGCATTTCCTCTCCTGCTTCTCATACTGTGCCTTTTTTCCCCCTTTTCACTTTCAGGGAAGTCCTCATCTTTTTTCTCTTCTTAAAATTCTTTTTATGGCTTCCCTTAGAGATGTGGCATGTTCAGAAATGTTCTTAATAATATCTCCTATTCCCATACCACTATGTTAATTCTAAATCATACGCATTTTGGGGGGGATTCGTTCAAATTCTCTGACAAAATAGTTTTGACAGGAGCTAAAATGGTATAGTCAGAGCTATTTCTGCTCCAATTAATCTTTACATTAGAAGGTGTTTCACAGAGTGCTGCAGAAGTGAAAATTCATCTTTCTGAAAATTGCCAATTTCCATCAGCACTGTAGCTGGCTAAGAAACTGTTTCTAGGACATATAAAATTAAACTGAAAGAATCTTTTTTTCTGACCTTCAGACAGGCTAGTGTTAGTAGCTTCCAGTAAAAATACAGTTGATGTATTTTGTAGAAATAAATTAAAAAATGATGAATTTAGGCAGACTCAAGAACAATCTTAGCAATGGTGAGAGTTATTAGGTTACAGGACATTGACATTTCTCATAACTTTCATATTTATCCTAACACTGCACTGGTCAACAGACAGGAAAATATATTCTTAGAGACAACACTGACCAAAAATAAAATAGAAGCACAGAAGCTGAATTAGTCTGTTGACCTTGTGTATCTATGTCCTAATCTTCTGTAATGAATTACCTGTTGCTGCACTGCTCAGGCCAGCAGTGTAAGTCATCTTATATGTGGGGTCTCTGAATGCTGGAGAAGTTCAGTCGATTTGCAGGAGTAATAACCTCCCCACTGTGCCATCCACCCATTCCATTTTTTCGCATGCTATGCTGCAACATGTAAATAATCTCTCCTGAAATGAAACATCTCTGTTTGCTGCTTCTGTGCCCAGTTGTGTTGACTAAAGGGAATGTGGAATATTTTTGCTCTTAGGTGTTTTTGCTTTGATTCTGCTTAAGGAGTTTATTATGATGATTTAAATTGAAATCCTGGTAAATGAGATATTTTGATATAAAATTGCAGTTATTTTTAATATTTATGTAGAAAATCACAGAAACTTTTTATTTTGACTAATGTATATTTATGATGCCCCAACTTGATTCTTCAGAATATTGCCTGATCATTTATTCAGTACAGCATCCATCAGAGCTTTGAAAGTGGTCAGGTAAAGGTTCTTGAAACTAACATTCAAGAAAGACTGTTAATGACGTGCCCTTTCCCAGAGATCTTAGCTGTCTCCCTTGCCCTTAGAAATTAAATATTAAATCAGTCTTGAAACATGAAGTTTTCGATCTCTTATTAAATTCTTTGATACTTGCCACAAGTTTCTATTATAACTTTACAAAGACCTATTTTTAGAAATTACTGGTCTCTCTTTATATCATGATTCTTGGTGCTAGAAAATGAACACATTTCTACCGAAAGTGTGGGCACATTATTTGGCTCTTATTTGCTTCCAAGGCATCTAGTGGCCATCTTCCACTGGCTGCTGTGGAGAGCGTTTTCTTCTCAGTGTTTTTTGCTTTCTATTGCTGAAATAAGTCGTGTGTCAGGCAGGAGGAGAAAAGGAAGTTGTGCTCATCTGATCACTGCTATATTTAAATGCCCGCTCAATGTAGTCTTTGCTAGTTTGAGTAAGCATTCATCAATTTCCCGTGTGCTTGCCTGAAGTTGCAAATTCTATGTCTTTAGGAAGAAGCTTTTTTCATACTTTACTGTTTTCAGGTCTGAGTATGCAGGTATAAAGGTTGTATTTTCTGTCTTTGCAGTAATAAATGAGATCCTGAACTTTTGTGTTTTCCTTCAAAAGAAATACATTCTGTTACAAGATATTAGCAGAAGTCTGACCAGGAAGGCACCCTGTGATGTACTTAGTCAGATCAGATGACTCTAATATGGTCTTCTGGCCTAAAATTTAAAGTAACATGAGCATTTAGAAATTTAAAATGCTGGAAACTTGAGGTAGTTGTTATGCAATGTATTTTCTCTGTGTGACTGGTATATTCTGTCTATAGTCTACAAAAAAATATAGGAAACCAACAGAATGAGATGGCAGTAAAACTGGCAGTAAAACATATGCAAAGCTGGAATAGGGAGAATTTAGCAAAAGACTAGCCTTCCCAAACCAGAGACTCAGGAGCTGATGGTTTGATCTTGGTTGGGTTTGCAGCTATGCCCCAGAAGAGTTCGGAAGAACAGGACTGACAGCATCCTGATGAAGCAGGAGTGCAGCCATCCTGCTTGGGACCACATAGCACCTGTCAGCAATGCACATCTTGCTGGCTCTTCAGATTTCATACTGGAAGAGAGAGTGCTTTTGTAGTGATCAGGGAGAGACAGGAGTAGAGCGTTGGTCTTCTGGGTAAGGTTTTAGAAGACTAGCTCCCGGGATGAGGTAGGAAATGAAAGTGCTGGGGTTGACCATGTTGTATTTACCGACTGGTTACTGCACATTTGGAGCTCTAGTGTGCGTGGGAAGTTAGTCACAAATGTGTTTAAACCTTTGTGCCATGCCATGGTACCTGAGCTGTGAATTAGGATGCTCCTGATTAAGGTCTTCTTACTGACTACTTCTGCTCAAGGAGTTTGACTAAGCATGGCTTAGGAAATCACAGTTTTCTTCTGTGGGTTGCTACTGTCGGGAATACAGGTTAGTCACTGTAAAAATGTTCCTAAGAATAGACAATTCCTACCCTTGCAGTGCTGGTAGTGAGAATTACCAGCGTACTGTAACCTTAAAGCTGTGCAGAGTTTAGAACATTTGTCTGTCTGAGTCACTGTGCTACAATTATTGCATTGTTAGTAGATTCATGGCCTGACATTTGCTACTGTCATCATAACAACCACGGTTGTAAGAAAGCAGTATTCAAACCTGAACTGGTTCAATGCCTGACTTCTGAGAAAACACAACTGACACTAATTTACAGTCTCAAAATATACTGGAAATTCCCGTTATTTTTACTTATTTTGCTCCAGTCTGTCCCCTTGAGGCAGTGAGAAGGTAAAGAAATAAGGTAGAGAAACTGATATATGTTGAGGAGATATAATTATTTTCTGAAAGTATTCTTAAGGCCTCTCTCATCTTTCAGATGTTTGGGATAGAATGCTGTGGGTGTGGGGAGATCAGAGCTCTGTTTCACTGCTTTATTTTTTCTTTCAATTTTCAGGATGTCAAACTTACTTAATTTTCAGGGTTCACCTCTTCACCCACCGTAAGAAATTAATCAACACTAGTAATCATAACTTCTGATTTGAGTGTTTCTTTAATTTTAAACCAATTATTAAAAAATACTTGTCCATTTCTATTTTCCTGCCTTAAGCACTCAGCATTATTTGAGTCCTTCATTTGAGCTGTTCTTTCATTTAATCACCATCATCATTATAATCCTGGAATCTATATCATGTTTTCCCCTTTCAAAATATGCCTATTATATGTGTTATAAAAGTATCTTATTTGTCTGAAAGTTTGTCTCAGCTCCTTCAAAGGACAAAGGAAAATAGAATATAAGTGAGTCTTAGGTATTGATGTGAAATAGTTTTCTGAGTCTGTGTTTCTATAACTTCAAGGTCTCATTTTGAGATAGATATTGCCTGGGAACTGAGAACCAGGAGAGAGATTCTCCCTTACTCATGACACAGTTTTATTATCTCTCACCCTTACCTTCAGGTGTTCTTGTGCCTGGGGAAGATGGCCTGAAAATTCATAATCCCAGCTGTGAGACTGGAGTTAATAAATATTTTCATAGGAATGTTTAAGCAGAAAAGAGAAGGGTGGCCAGGATTTGTCGATATTAGCAATGGAGAACAAATACATGAAGTAATGGTCATGAAATTACTTTGATGTGATAAGTTACTTCTTAGAAAGTGTAAATGCAGAAAAGAATTGAGTATTTCTGTAAGTAGATCTTGCTCTAAGGGCTTACCCTTCTCTGTAACAAGAGCAACGTGCTTCAAATAGAATGAGATTTCAAACCTGAGAAAATGTCATTTCATATAGAATTCTCTATAATTTTACATAGTTATATTCCTAAAACTACTTTAACATCATATTAAGGGGAAGGTGGAATGGACTATGTTATTCAGCATGAGATCATGACTCAGAAAAGATAATACAAAAAGAGAATGGCCATTATGCCTTAGTAGCAGAGTAGGAGAGAAGGGTGGGAGTACTTCTAAGTGAGTCTGAAAAGTTTGCAGAAAGACTGTTTGGTGTGCAAGAATTATGGACAGAAATCAGAACAAAAAGCAAGGTGTCTTCCCGACATATTAGCTGCATTCTATACAAATAATGATATGAACTGATGTTCTCCTAGTGTATTGCTACCTAATGCCCTTCATAACCAGTAGATCTCTCCAGGGTATATACTAGAATCACTTCCTTTATTGTTTTACTAAATTCACCTCACACATCTGTCTCCAATCCCCTCTGATCTCTAGCCTTATACAACCTGAAGTTAACCTTCAGAGTCCTTTGCAATTCTTAACTTCCTTTTTGTTTCAGTGCTGAGGTCTTTCAGGTCTTACCCTCTGAAGCTTTTGTACCCATTTTGGATGGAACAGCATTAATTTTCTTCAGAGTACTTTGTGTGGATTTGTGCTGAAAACAGTGTTGGTAACACGACGATGTTTTTGTTATTGCTGAGCAGCACTTACACAAAATCAAAACTTGCTCTTCATCCCCCTCTGCCCTGCCAGTGAGCAGGCTGGGGCTGCACAAGGAGCTGGCAGGGGACACTGCCGGGACAGCTGAGCCCAACCATCCAAAGGAGTGTTACAGACCATAATGTCATGCTCAGTAATGAAAACTGTGAGGGGGAGAAAATCTGCAGGCTACGCTCTTGCCTGGGGACCGGCTGAACACTGGTGGTGAGCAATGAGTTCGGCTGGATTTTTTAATCACTTGATTTTCTTGGGTTTATTTTATTTATTTTTGTAGGGGATGGAAAAGGCATCTGTCTTTTCATCTTATTAAACTATTTCAACACATGAGTTTTCACAGTTTTAGTGCTGCAATTCTCTCTCACGCAGCAGGGCGAAAAGTAAGCAGACAGTTGTGTGTGTTTAGCTGCTTATTGGGTTTAAAAAGTGATATAAATTCAATTCTACATGTAATTTCCTTCCTTTATTTCTTTCACTTTCATCTCTATACCTCCTCTCCTCTCTCCTGCATTTTTTAGCACTTAGAATGACCTCTATCTTGCATTAAGTTTCCTTTCTTCTGATTCTTTCGAACTTTCCTGACAGACTCTTTTTGAGAGACTTACAGTGTGGGTTGGTCTCCAGCTGTTGCGACTTCAGTTACCAATAAACTGATTCTTGTTTAAACTCTAAATTAAAAGATGATAAAAGTTTGGTGATAAGTGTTATTTTATTTGCTTTATTTGTTTGGCTGTTGGACTGGACTAGTCAGGATTCTGCTTACATGGTGCTACAAGGTTTTATGCAGTGTTTTGTAATGGATCCACTGATAATATAGTGTAGTTTTCTGAAACTACAGATGAATAATTAGCTCTTTTTTAATATGTCGGTCAAAATGTGAACTCATTTTTGATTACCAAGTTGATAATTTCCTAATGATGATATTATTGATATCAATTTGTTTATTTCATGTTCTTAACTGTTCATCTATAGACAACTCACAAATACTTTCAAGCTCATAGCTAACACTTGTTAAATTTTGATTCGTTTCAATTATCTCCGTTTTATTTTTCTATTGAAAGGTTACACAACTAGTCAATGCCACTGAAGATTTTGAACTTTGTATTATAGGAGGTGGGTTGGTGTCACTTAAATTCATTTTCCATGTGGTTTTCGATTTATGTCAGTATATATTCTAATATTTGCTTTTGGATTTATTCATAGCTACTAGTTTCTTTCCTGATAATACTGATTTAAATACCCTCAGAAATGAGGTATAATTTGGCCAATGCCAATTTAAATAAAAAGACTAAGGGAATATTTAAATGAAGGCAAATCAACATCTGAAAATAAATATGACCATTTTCAGAAAGCATTTATTCTCATATTCAACCCCTCTCTGCTTTGGGAAGCCACCTAGGATTCTTGTTTTAGTATAACAGTGCTCCTTTCCTCTGGTTCTTTTTACATAACTGATACAGAAAGCTCTTATGCTTATTCATAAGACTGTTTCTATTCTAAACAGAACATGAACATTCTAATTCTGTTTAAAAGCAGTGATTATAAGCAAAATTTCAACTGTATCTTAGGATAAATTTTAACTTTAGCAAATGACTATGGCCTGTTATAAAAAAATTGTCATATACACAGGCAAGGGCATGAGTATAAATTAGTCAACTAGTTGCAAATACTGTATAATAGAACATAATTACTGTTTGCTAATTGTTTTCATGAATGTTATAGCCTTTTAGATATTATATTGAGAAGCATCTGTGTCAGCAACTGGCAGGAACTTTTGAAAATATTCTGTATTTTTCTCAACCATGTGTTTAACAATAGTCACATGGGAAGCACCAACCCATGAGGTCTGATAAAAAAATCAGTGTTATGACCTGCTGTCTCTTACAATTTCTGTTTTTATTATGACTGACAGTCCATTATTACTTTATTGCAGTTCCTGCATTATGTTTCTGTTTTTTTTAAATACTCCATCAAATTTACGTGAATGACATTGGGTTCCCATGGCATTGTCTGGACTGCTTTTCGGTTGCCTGCTGTTTTGATGATGTTTGTAGCTTCATGCAAGCATTTTGATTTTAAGCAGGCAACCCATGTTTGAACACCTGTTGGAAAAGAAGCACTTTGCCACATTCACAAAATGCTAAGAAATTACCAAGAACTGGATTACATGTTTATAAACATGATAAAGAAGGTTAAGTAACATCTTACATTTTAATTATGAGACAGTCTCAGAATTGAAATGTAACATGAATTGTTTTCTCAGTTCTGTTTTAACTGACATAGTCCCCTGTCTACTTGCTTTTGAGAGTGTAAAAATACAGCAACCACACTGGCTTTAGCTTCTTTACATGAAGAGCTTCAATTTCAGCCCGAAAGCATTTAAAGGCTGTTTAAACTTATGTTTTGACCTTATTCTTTCTGAGCTGTGCACCTCTTTTCCATCAATCCAGTAATCCAGTAATCTCAAGAAACTTTTACTTCCCCCTCACTACATTTGAAGATGATGTAACGTGGCAAAGTTCACAAGGGATATCTGGGAAATGAAGTGAGTCTTGCATGTACTAACCTGTAAATTTTGAATGCTCCTTATCAGGACACCTTAAAATCCATTGATTTCGAGCAGCTCAGTTCTGTGAGTGACCAGGATTCACAAATACCGTGCCTGATTCTCTGTAGGCTTTTTATCCCCAGTAACATACAGACTGCCAGAACTGAAGTAGAATTTGCTTTCTGCGTCATCTTTTTCCCTCCAGAGATTTGATCCTGCCCTATATGGGAAATACAGGAATAATGTTCAAAATAGAATTGTAAAGCATTTGGCTAAAACAGAGAAAACATTAGCTAATCTAATGCCTATATATGTCTTCCTTTGTCTCTCTTCCTGGTATGCAACAGACTTGTTCTGGGTTCTGAAAACTGCTGCATTTTTTCATAATGTTAATAAATTTTGAGAATAGGTTGATTACAATAATGCCTTGCCTGGGCAGTACTTGGCATTGTTCAATGCATTTTGTTTAGGAAGGAAAGAGGATGAGAGGTTGTACTAGGAGAGAGTAAGCCTCTCTAGTGGTGTTGCAAAAGAAAAATTCCAAAGTCTTTGTAATTTAGTTGTGAGATGTAGTGTAAGTGTTAAACCCCAAAGCAACGTCACCTGATGTGGTGCAGGTTCCTGCAGCCGCAGCACTTCTTGCAATAAACTAATTTCCGTCAAGCTCTGTGCCACTCCTGGAAGCTCAAAGTGCTGCTCAGTTTACTTCCTTGAGCAGCCTTCACTGACTGTTCCTTGTGCTGCAGCTGTAAAACAAACAAACAAACAAACAAAGCTCTAAGGAGAGAGGCTTGTGAATTGTAGGCACTACTGTACCTTAATGGCTCTGTATTGAACCAGTGCCTTAGAAAGATAGTTTGAAGCTATCACCTTTCCTTATGGATAAAGTATAAAACTAAACCCAAGCTTTTGTGTAGCAGTTACATTATCTGCTGCTTAGCTTTTGACCAGTAGAAATATTGACCAAAACCTGAGCTCTTACAGTTAATTCTGTGCAGCTGTATAACTTCTGAAATTTCTGTTTTAGTAACACCAGCGCTAACTTGAATTTTGTACTGCACTTGTGTTGGCTCTTAGACAGTTGTGCTCTGAATTCTCAGAGGGACTTTGATTGAGTAGTTGTCCATGACACTGCTGTATTTGCATTCTAATGTTTTTAAGGGAAAGAAATAATTTGAAATGTAAGAGCGATGTTATATAAGCTTCAGGTATGCTAGCCCATTTTCAAGATGAAAATTGAACCTGAAGCAAAGTCTTTAATTGGCCCTTCTGTTTACCCAACACTACTGAAATTAGGCACAATTCAATCTTTTTTTTTTCAGCAGAAAAGCTCTGTTGTTACATCTTCTCTCTATTTTGCTCATTATAAGCATTGTTTTAGTCCCCTCTACGCTATTACCTTATGCTCCTCTAAGTTAATTTAAAGGGACTGACTAGCACTGAACACATTTTGTTGTGGGCTAATTGGTTGGCCTTGCGTCAACTCTGCTGTTCTTTCTGTCATCCAGAAAACTTCATTTACTTTGCACGGTAGTGCTATGCGTTGCCTTTCTGGAAAAAACCCCAAAAACCAAAACCGAACCAACCAAAAAAATTATGGTAGAAAAGCAGCATAGAGGTGTAATTTTGTGGAGAAAAAATGTCTGTGTAAGCATGAATTTGGAAAGGCTGGGTACAAATGTGACTTATAACTACAGAAAGAGTTATAAGACTTTATATGGGGAAGGTTTTGTAAAAAACATTAGATTTAACAAAATATTAAAAGTATTGTATGATATTATTGAGTATATAACAAATGCCTGAGAAGATGAGTTATTCGTTATTCAGTGAATCTTCACAAAAAAGGGTTAATAACAAGCCTATTTTTAAAAATAAAATAAAATACAGGCAAGAATAATTGAAACTGAGTTAACACAGCTGAATATAGGTTGTTTACTTATTGTATCCTAACATCCTGGAAGTAGTTAAGTAACTAAAAACTGTTAATGTTGGAGAACTTGCATGACACACAGCTTGAAAAGGGTCAGCATTGCACCTAGCTGAGGCTTGTAGGGGACCACATAGTAAGTACATTTAACGCATTATCTTGCTGCTGAAGTGGCAAATTAAAATTAAAAAAAAAGTACAAATGCAATAGAAATGTATGTATGACACAGTAGTAGTCCCACTTCACTTAACTGTGGAGAGGGCATTTTGTTTACATCTGGGTGATGGAGAAGTTTTGATGAATAAAAAAACTCTGACAGCTGGGAAAAAAAAAAAACAAGATGGTGAAATTCCCAAAGGTTTGTAGTGTGGGCTTTTACACTGAGGACAGATCAGTTGTTTTCATTCTCACTGCAGGTGAGACAAGAAGTTGTGTTTTTCATTTGCTAGTTTAAAACACTGGGAATATGATATTAAGAATAACAGAGCAGTGGAAAAATACTGTCATGGATGTTTTTTGCTAACAGTTTCTTGAAGTAACTAAAGGACAAGTAGGCAGAAGGCCGTCTGAAGATCCTTGATTCTATTTCAGTAAATTAGTGTGTGTGCTAGTCGATCAGTTGAATTCTTCTGAAGTTCTGCATTTGAGGATATTAATAAATAAAAGTGACACTATTTGCTGTCTTTAAACTTGCCATGTTTAATCATTATCATTCTCTAAGCTACAGTGTTTCAAGCTCGAGACCCTCTGCGGTGTAGAAAACACTAATTATAACAGCCTTGACTAATGTTAGTGTAAAATTTTGTAATTAAATCAATATTGCATCATGCTGATTATCTTGCCTTAATTTACTTTCTTCTCTTACTACTTTTTCTCCCCTAAACTCGTAGTGCTAAACTTTCAGTAGCGCTTATTAAAATATAAAATGTTTGTACATGAGAAGATAATTGGTTTCAGTTCTTTCTGTTTAGTAGTGATACTTCTGGTCACTATGTGAGAATGGACTGTGAGGCAAAATATTTTGAAGGACTTCATATTTCTACTTTTTCCTAAAATCACTATACTCTTCTTCCCTGAACTCCTTTCTGTGATGTGCCATACGGATGACTTCTTAAATGTCAGTAAATGGACTTTTCCCCGTCAAATGTTACATTTTTCTGGTTTAATTTCATTTTTTTCTCACTCAAATATGTAATATTTTTACTCTAATGATCTCTGTTTCCGTACACTGTATATTCACCATAAACAGATGGTACCAGGGGCTAGATATTTCTGTGCAGTCACTGCAGGCTCTAATCACAGCTGTACGCTTAGGTGGCGGTGTTAATATTATGTGGCCACGTATGTGGGTGTGAAACAAAGCTTTACTATGTTATCCAAGGCAGAGAGGCTGCATTGAACTGCTGCGTCCTTAGGCAGGAATAAGTTGTCTTTTAACTGCTCCTGTGGAGACACATCTATGAGAGTCAGAGCAAGTGAGCTGCACATGAATTAATCCTTGGAAATTTTTTCTTGTAAGAGACATAGTTTGGTGAGGGAAAGGCTGCAGATACCTAACCTAGAAATGTAAATATCATTTTACCATGTTTCATGCGTTTGTCTACTCTCTGTGAACCCACATGTGACTTTTGAACAGCTGGAAGGCATCGAACCAGGCAAGGGGTTATTGGGAATGAAATAATAGAACAGGTTGAGTGGGAAGGGCCTTTTTAAAGGTCATCTGGTTCAACCCTTCTGCTATGGGCAGGGACACGTTCCACTAACTCAAGTTTCTTGTAGCCAGTCTGTATTTCTTTGTGGCTAGATAAATGCAGGATGTCAGAATCACTCCCATGAAGGGCTGACAAAACTTGAAAGGTGTATCACGATACCAGCACTCATTCCATGGGCACCTGCATGCCATCACTTGTTTCTTTGTAAGAATTTGATGAAGCTTTATATGGTGAGTGGACTTATTAGGCACGACCTAACATATTCTCTCACTGCAGATCACCCTCAGTTATATTTTCTCTCAGTCTTGGAAGGTTAAACGTTACTAAAAGCTTCTAAGTAACTTTTTTCTCAGTGTTTAGTGTCCTCACTGCAGGATGGCTGAAGACTGGTTCACAGGGGGAACAAACAGTAAGGAAAAAAACAATAATTTGGTTAATCATTAAAAAAAAATATTCAGGAATCTGCAGGAATACAGTCACTAATCAAAGCTGCTTGAAATTCCCTGTTGACAGCAAGGAACATTCCACAACACTGATGGGACTCATACTATGTTTTGTTATTTTAGGATAAGAGACAAGACTTGCTAACTAGGATTTGTTTACATGTGCATGAGGCAAAATTTTTACAAACAGTTTAATATCCTACCAGAGGGAATGTTATGCTCTCTTAAACTTCTGTCAGAGCAGTAGAAATGAAATGTATATAAAGCATATATACACCGGTGTATATGTATAGAGTAGTCTTCATTTTCTTGGCAGTCTTTTCCACTCTTAAACTCATTTCACTGCAAGAGCCTATTATTCAGCCTGCCTGTTTCTTTTCTTCATGTGTTCTCATTAATACATATTGAAAAGGGATAAAGGGAGGTACTCTGGGATATAATATGTAGGATTTTCTTCAAATCCTTTTCCCATTAATATTCAAGGAAAATCTGATATTTTTTTGTATAAGAACAATGTTAGGGGTTTTTTTGGACAAGATTCCATTTTCTGTTAGGCTATTTGTGAAAGGCACTTTTGGTTGAAATTGAGAATGTTTGCTTCCTGAAAATAAAACCTTTGTTCCTGGTGGTACAAAATATAAAAGAAATATTAAACTCCCTCCAGCTCAAGTAAGATTTAATTATGCAGGTTTTTTAAATGAAATTGTAACATGTTCCTGTAAATTTCCCAGCTCTGGTTATGTATTTCCATGTATTATCACAATGAGGCTACTAAAAAAGCCTGTGAACAATTTAGCCTCATGTTTTGTTTTGTTTGGTTTTTCTTTTGTCTTTCAGAAATGAATTCCTTTATTGCAAGAAATTGTGATTATTTATTGATTCAGAAAGAAAATGGACTGATACTCTCTTGGGTGTTCTGAACAACATGTAAGTGTAATAAGTTTACACTGATTATGTCTTCAGTTTAGGTAGAGATTACGATTTGAATTTAACAAAGAAACCTTTGGTTAGAGATGTTCCTTAATTTATTTTTTTTTCACAGCAGCAGATAAGGTACAGTGGCAGATTGTCTGAGGTAATCCTTTTTGGAAGATATTTTTATTCCCTTGTTTTACTTTGCACATTAATATTCATCAGGTTCTACTAATCATTCGTAAGCTTCACATAGGAAAGTTCATAGCAACACAAGTTAAAATCAATCCTAATTGATAAGCAAAGCTCTAAAAAAAAAAAAAATTATACATGGCCTACCTGGTCAGCAAAATGAGCTGGCACTAGATAAATGCCTTTATTAGTTAACTTCCCCCCCAAAATAGCAGTATTGTGACCTTTTCTGGTAGAAACTGCAAAAACACAACTACACAGTGCCCGACAGAAGTGTAAACTCTGATTAAAATTTTCAGTTTGGAGGAGACATTAAGTAATATTAATGACCTTCTCTGACTTAATGCACTAGTACAGAAAGGGAGGCTAAAAAGGCCGTTTCATCTTTCCCTTAGCAATGTGTGTGGAGCATTGTCACTGCTCAGTAGCAGCATTGTCTCTGGTATTGCTAGTGGAACAACAGTCTTAACTTTTCTCCTGCTGATGTTTGATTTCACTGCCATAAGCATTTCCTGCCTGATAAAGCCACAGTTCTTGAGGTTGGATCTCTGTTATTAGTTTGGCTTTTGAAAGGATAATTGATTCAGCTTTGTTCGTGGTGTTTCGGTCTTCTCTATACACAGACATTTGTGGGGACAATTCATGGGCTCCAGTGTTCGGAGACTGAATATCTGTCATCCAAAGAGTCATGCACTTGCACAGAGGATTTTGAGCATCCTGCTTTTCAGTGTTTTCAGTATGATTTCTGTCACTGTTTTTAGAAGAGCTCCAGTTCATGGGTAGAAGCGATGTTACTGGCTGAGGTGATGTGCTGTATATGGTGACTAGTCAGAACTTAAATGTGAGGTTTGATGCACAGCCAGTCAACTTGTCTTTGTTCACGTGAACTTTCCAACAACTCTAAAAAGTAAATTATTTAATAAAAGATGGTATTTTTGCAAATAAATTATCAGTTGATGGAAAGAGTAGTTTGAATCTGTTCAACTGTAGACGGGGATTCTCAAACTGGGATATAAAAGCTATGCAGTGGAAACTGCAGTGTGTCTGTGTTCTCTGCTGAAAGACTGACAACAAGAAACTGCAAAATGCGTCCTATGGACAAAAAGGTTGGAGGTGTAGTGTCAAAATTATTGTTTTCACTGTGCAGTTGAAACAGATGTTTGTAGTTTCCTGCAGGATTAGACTGATGGAAAAATAAAATCACTAGGCATCCCTTTATAAACATCTAGATAGTTGGTTTTTGCTGGCTCATAAATACTTTGTGTCATGATCAGAGGATTTAAGATCAAGTTTTTCATTGTTAGGGAAAGAAAATAGTTTTTTTCCATTATTGCTTTGTGAAGATGAATTTTTATTTGATATGCTCATTAGATTTTGTGATAGAAGCCATCAATTTGAAATAAAAAAATAAATGTCTTAGTACCATTTTATTGTCCAGACTAACAGTTAGGTTGCAGTTGGCCTAAAATGACTGTGTAGCTATTGGTTGTAGCTGATCAGGAAGCCTCATCTTTCCATATGTGACATCCCATCATTTACATTTTCTGTTATTACAGCGCTTACGACTTTACGACGCCCAGTTCTCCCTGCTTTTTGGAAGAGATTCCTAGTCCTTGTTGTTGTAAAAGGTTAGCAAAAGATGCCCTGCACGCAGTAGTGATTTATTTACACATCCCTCAGTCTAGCAGCTACCAGGATAACTAAACACACGTGCTGCAGGTGTTTGGTTTTCAGCACATTCAGCAATCAAAGGTATTCTGGCAGCCACAGGGTGGAGTCAGTACTGGTGAGAACTGATCTACGTTTTGCAATAAGTTTTTTTTTCAAATCTGAAAATGCAGATTAGTGGAAACTAAAATGTGTGTCCTCAGTCTTTCATCCCAACCGGCTCCCTGATAACTTTTAGGAATAAGAGTGCTTTTCCAGTAGAAGCTAATTAAACATGGTTCTCTTACAGAAGCTGTCTGCCACAAAGCCTGGAAGGCAGAAGTCGGGCTGTGCTCCTAGCTGGGGTGTTTTGGTGCTAGATGTAGCTCCTAGGAACCCTGGAAGATGGGGCTGGGGTTAGAGCTGGAGCTCTCTGTGCTTTGAAAAGGCTTGTCTGGCCCAGGGGGTTTCTCTTCTGGGGTTAAATTAACTCCCACCCTCTGGGTCAGCATATGGAATTTTGGAGTACTTGACAGTACACTGAGGAACTGTGAACCTGGGGCATCTCACAGTATGTTTCTTTTGTTTCTGTACTGTCTTTAATATCTTTCATTTGCTAGAGTTCTTCCTGATTCAGTCTGTTCTTTGTTTTTACAAAGTATCATTATTTCATGGAATAGAAATTCTGTTAGGAGTTTTATTGCTGTGTGATTTGAGGGTGAAAAATTAATCATCTGAGTAGTGCTGATAATAATCCAGGTACACATTATTTTAAAGGGATTTTATGTGGATATTATTCTTCAGCTGAAAACACTGGTTGAGAATGATTGATTTAATTCTTCTCTCTGGTTAGAGACTTGGCTTCTAACTGGAAGCGTTTTATACTGTGTAGTTATGTGATGCACTGTTATTTTCAGTTCAACAGAAAATGGCTCTAAGTAAGAGCAGAGAAATGAGTGACATTGTGTTAGGGGACTGTGTATCACAAAATACACAGCTTCAGCTTGCATGCAAAAACATCATTTAGCTGTGATAATAGAAATTAGATTTCAATCAGTATGCTCTTTGTTATTAATCTATTTTTCTCCTTTCATCTGAAGAGGTCCTAATAACATGTTAGACAAATCATACTCTTTAAAAACTGATTTGAAATAAAAATGCTTTTGAAGCCTTGTAATTTCAGGCATGCATTTTGTAATAATAACATGTTTCCTTGCTGCTAATGTATTGATGCATACTTGTAAATGTGCAGAAAGTTGTTCTTTTATTTTTGGTCCAAGTTTATTGTTAGGAATTAAATAATTCTTCCTATTTAAGCAAATTTGTGAGGGAACTGTAGGAGGTACAGTAAGAAGACTAAATTTGAAGACCTAATAAAGACCTTAAGTTCTAAGGACTGGTTATTAATTTGGAGGATTGAAGGCCTGAGGTTAACTTTTTCCTCTGGGGCAAAAGTGGTGGTGTTTCAAGTAGTTATAATCTTTGATGTTTCATCAGTTTCAATTACTGTCTGAGGGTGAGGAATCTGTAGTGTGTGCACCCAAGCAAACACTTCTGTGTGCATTCTGCATAGCAAAACTCATATAGGTTAGGCTGCTATTAGAGTCTCAGCTGTACATCTTTATGCAGCTACCTTCTAGCAGGCATTTTTTGTGATACAGAAAAAGACACTGATACATGAAGGCTTTTGATCGGCTACTGTGATTATCTTTTTGGTTTCTAGGGCCAGCTTGAAGAACAAAAGACTTACTGTCAAAGATATTGAGAAATTACTGCTAATTTAGTAATATTTCTTAGTTTTGTCTGCTGCTTTTAGTCTAGCAATTCTTAGCTACCTAATATCCGCTTTTAAAAACATTCTTTTGAGGTGGGGAGGGGAAACAACTCTCCTCTGTGAATGTGGCTATAATGCTCCATCAGTGAATACCCCTTCAGGGGAGTCCTTTTGTGCCACCCCAAAAGGGGGTGGTGTGCCCAAAATCCTTGTCTTAGGGACCTTGAAGGGGCCTCTCAGTATTATTTTCTGCTGTCTGATGATCTTGCTGCTTCTTGTAGGGCTGATTTCACCACAAATAAACCCTTTTCCCACACAGAGTCTTGCTTTTCAGCATCCTTAAAACTGCTTGAGTGAAATTGGATTGGATCCTCTGGTCCATTCTTCCACGCATGAATTGACAGCCCATGGGTAGCAAAACCCCACTCAGCTGGTAAAGGGTTGCCTGGATAAATGGGGCCAAGACCTTGGCATATTCCTACCTCAAAACCTTTAGGTTTTGGGAGCTTTAGGGGCTCCTCATGGACCAGCGTCCAGTCCCAAGAAGCTCTTTTTTTCTGGTTAAATCACACAAGGGCAAGGCTATGATGGAAAAATCAGGAAAATACTTCATCCAAAGCCCCAAGAATAAGGGACACGACCAGGTGCATCTTTGTGCAATGGTTTCTACCTGCTTTGGCCTCCTGTGACCACCCTCCCCCAGGTGGGGCTTCTGCTCTGATAGCCACTCTGGGGCTACACTGGAGCTCCAGGGGAGGGGCGGGGCATTGCTTCCAGTGTGCTGCAAAGGGGATGGGCTGTGGGGCAGAGCATCATTCCACCTTCGCTGACCTTGCTCTGCACCCTCCCACGTGCACCGTAGCTGTTTTGAGACAGTCATCATTTTTTCAGTCTTTCTCAGACTGCTGGTGTACTGGGCTTGTGAAAAATTGATTTGAAATGTTTCAAGTATTAATGTCTGCTAGAAAGTATAGCTAATATTATTAGGTATCTGAGCTGCTTCCACATACCCAGGACAGAAAGTGAAAGAATAAAAAGAAGGCTTTGATTAGAGTACATCAAGACCACATGCAGTTCAATCTAGTTTTCATAAACCTTTATGTATATTAAACACAGCTGTTTAGGTGTTTAAATTACATTTACTTTATTTCTATTAATTAAACGTATTTTCATTTCTTAGACACTGTCATCCTCAGCACTTAGTACACTGAGTGTTATTTATACCATGTATCGCATGTTAAATACAACTTTATTCACAAAAATGAAAGCTCTACTGACTCGTAGGTTTTCAGTTATCAGACTACAGGTCTGGCTGACAGTGAAATTACTACAAAATTTGTTTTGTCACCAATTTGAAAGTCCCTTTGGAACAGAAATAAGATTGTCCTGTGCATCATGAGTTTATGGTCTTGGCATTTAAAATATTTCTGGTTGATGTGGCACGGTTGATACCAATCAGTTAGCTGAAGCTTCTTAAGTTATACCCTAAATGTTGACAAATGTTTGTTTTTTTTCCCCCATAGTGTCCTTAGAGCCTTGATATATATACCTATAAACAGCTTCTGAGGTGGAAAAATTAAACAAACATGTTGTCCACTTTTATTCTCCATGACTGTCCTTTAAAATGCCAGAACAACAGTTCTCGATTTGAATTTGCTCAAATTGGAATGTTCTTGGTTTTGCAGAAAGGTTTGAAGGACTATTTAGCTCTTAACCCTTTTTGTTATATGGTCCTATAATCTTTTAGGACAAAGAATTGAAAGCTCCCATAGGTGACTGAAAAATAGGAAAATACTATCATTTTGTATATACTTGTTACGGATTCTTTTTCTGCTAAACTGAGAGAAGTTTCCTAGGTGCAGACTCAGGGATGCTGCTTTGCCAGAGAGTTTTCCCTTGTTTCCAGGGTTGTTATTTGCTCTGGCTGCTGCAGAGGTGCAGGGCTGCTGTCACACAGCTGGCAGCTTGGCCCTGGCACAGGGAGCAGCTGTCTGTGCACCGTGCGCTCGCTGAAAGGTCGCAGTTGGGTTTGGAAGCAAGGTGAGTGCCAAGACCAGACACGTGATGAAGTGATCTTGTTTTGAAGGAAAATTTTGATAGAAGTCTTACAGTACTTTGAACTTGGTCCACCACAGAGGTGTAAGAGTTGCACTTCTCCCCAGTACTAAAAAGTGATGTTTGAAATTCCCTGGTTTTGAGGTACTGATATCAAAACCACTGTTGGGTGCTTCTTTGTTGCTGCTGTTTTACTGGCATCCTGACAGTCCTAGTCTTTGCTGAAGATGAGGTCTTGTCCTTGTCTCTGTTACACTTCTTCTGTTTGATAAATGTTCCAAACTGCTTTATTAAAAGAAAAGCTGGATACTCTTTTGATCCTTATGAAGTGTATCCTGCATTTGTTGTTAGTTGAGCAAAGGGGCAGGATTGATATGGTAAAGGTGAATCTGTGGTGTGAAAAATTCAAACCAAGGATTCCAGCTCTGATTCTTTCCTATGGAAACTGCATTACGCCTGAGAATAAATTCTAGGTCTTCGTATGCATTTATGTTGTGACCATATTAAATATTCCTAGCATTTTCCTCATAAAAAATTAAGGTTAATATATGGCAGTGTAGTTTTACACTTGCTGTGCACAGTTGTTTTTTCTAGCAGGTCTGCTTCCCTCAAATGTAAGATATCAGGATGTGATTTATCCATATGTCTGTCGAAATAATCTAAATATCGATTCCATAGAGAAGTTGTATCACTTCAGGTCTGGTATTCATTGCCAGTTTTGTTAGAGAATTGTCACTTCTGTAAGTGGAAATACTTCAAGCATTGAGAAAGAGTAATTAAGTTTGGATAATGCTGTTTGGCTAAAATAAAACTAAGCTAATTTCTTCACTAAATTCAATTCCAAATCTATTCAGAGTTCTGGAATATTAATTTACCAATATCCTATCTACCACACACATAGTCACTCACTCCTGTTTGCTACTTAATTCTATTTTGTTCTTTTGGAGAATAGATACTGTCCTCAATCGAAAATGTCTGCATTAATTCATTCTCATTCATTCTGGTGGCCTGTATATGTGTATATTATATTTTTTTTAAGGCAACATGCCTTGTGATTTGAGAAGACAATCCTGTTAATTATGGTATGGGTATGACCACATACTTCTACCTGGAGAAGCCATATGCTTTCCTTACATTGACTCCCACTGTAATGAGGATAGTAGGAGAGGAAAACAAGAGCTAATGAAAATGCATGTTATGAAAAATATCATCTACTTAACATCATTTGAAATAGCAAAATAAATTCTGGTGAAGAAATTTTTTTTACTAGGTGATGTAGCTAAAAATACACGGTAAATCGCCAACAGTTGGCTAATGAACACCAGTATGAATAATGAGTGCGATTGATAAACAGTGCATATATTTCTCTAGCTTATCTTCTTGCATTTATCTCCATAAAAACATAGTGTAAATGCACTACGAGGGAAAGGCAAAGGTACATTAAAATAGGAAGTACCTGAAATTTCACAAGATGATCAGCACAAAAGAATTAAGTGCTATGAATTGTTTTATTAAGCAGGCATTTTATTAAACAGTCACCCCAGTTCTGTTGCTGGCACCTACATAAGCTTCAATCGCATTAAACTCTGCATTGTTTTCTACTTGATATGCTGCAGATCTCAAGTCATGGTGGGATCTGTGGCTCGAGTAATCTGTGAATGCTACCAGGCAATGTGAAAAATACAGCTACTGTCACCCTAAACACATCTGAGATGAATCAGAGCAGCAGAGTAGCTTTAAATGTTCCTGCTGTTGCACACCATGAACCTGAAAATGGATCACTCCTGTTCTCCAAAACGCAGTCAAAATGTCTCATCAACAGAACAAGAGAGCTTCCACAAGCTGTCTCAAGGCTCTGAGGGTGTAATTCTTGGAAAGCTCCTTGGCTGAGCCTGGAGCAGTACACCTTGGTAGCACTTGCTGTGAGGGTCTGCAGCAGCCCTTTCCAACCAGCCTGTGAGCTTTGAGTGAGTCAATAATAATGCAAGGACAGACTACATTTTAACATCTTAGGAGACAGCTGGTAGGAACACCCTTTTGGGTGTGGAGGACTGCGTTAAGTGAAAGAGCTGACCAAAACTATTATTATAACAGTTCTGGAGATACAGAATAGTCTGTTCTGCTGTCCTGACCTGAATTATGGGAGCCGGATATCTGAATGCAGGTATAATCCTAGATGACAACTATTAGATATTCTTATATCCCTCCCTTGTTTTTTTGCAACTTGAGACAACTTTTTGCAACTTGAGACAACTTTGTTTCTGTGAGGTTTGGGTGGTTTGATTTGAGGGGGAAAAAAAAAGGTTCAAAAATTTTAAGTAACTTCAGAAAAATGGGAGTCAAAGAAATCTGTTTGAGGATGCTGTGATTTTTCCAAAGGGAATAGTTCTGTTTCAGAGTCCTATGGGACAAAGCTATCACTTACCAAATGATGGGATTTTACACAAGCTTCATATTCCCGGCATCTCTATTAGGAAGTAATTAGATGATTTTCTATTTCAAATGATGTTAACTTGGATAAATGCTCGTGTTTCATGCTCCAATTACTGTACATGTCTTTTAGTGCTAATACCTTAGTAAAACAATTGGTAAAAATAGTGGCGTAAAAATGGTGAATACTTAATTTATATTTCCTATATGAAAAATAGAAAATATAAAAGAAAACACTTTTTTTTCCCCTTTCACTGTATTAGTCCATTTTGAGCTACTTTTCAAGCTTCCATGGAAGCATTTAGCCAGAGACATTGAAAAGAGATCAGAAATATGAGCAGCAAGCTCTGACTTCCTGCACTTTCTGTGCCCTTTCTGCCAAGCCAGAGCAAATGTATATTTGTTACTCCTCAGTGCATGTTATGAATCAGCAGCAAAAGGAGGACAGATATAGAAGGATGTCATTCAGGGTGAGACAGAGTCATATTTTTCGTAATTCTTCCGTTATGCCTTCTATTTTCCTGGTTTTATTGTCCTCCTAGGCCCTAAAGCTACTTTAAAGAACAATACAAAGCAGCTTTGGTACCATACTGACTCAATTTCAATGTCATTAACTCCTCCTCCATCTCATAGAAATTCTCTCATGGTATTCTGAACATTCCTTTTTTCAATTCTCTTTCATTCTCATGAGCAGCTGTCTGAATGGCCAACAAAGTGCAAAAGTCTCTCTTTCTGATACATGTACCCAGAAGGCACATCAGACATATAAAATGGACTAAAGAAGTCTATCCAGTGACACTGAGTGGTGGTAGACCACTCAGAAAGATAAAATTCTGTTGCTACAGTGATGTTGGAGATGTATTATACATATATATGAAGATATAGTTATCTAGAATGAAATCTGTTTATCTTCACCTCCGTTCTTAGTATGTGTTGTGTTCTCACTAATGGAAAGTAACCTTTGAAACCTTTTGCTCTGTTTGAATGGAGTAGCTGATGTTTATCTCTGTTCTATATTTACTCTCTTTAGAAAACAAAACCCAGCAACACATTCCTGAAAAATATTTAAGCTTTACAAAACACATCAAAATGCTTTATAGAGTGTTAGCTCCATATCTTTACAGACAATTATTCCTGTTTTTTGTGATACTTCCCAGATGATAATTACTTCTTAAACATTATCAGATGCTTGATATTATCCAAAGAAGCCATTATGCTCCTTGCCATGATGGCATTATAGGATTTACCTTTAGCTGTTTTGTTCTGTGCATTCTTTTGCTGCTAAAATGCAGAAAGTTATTCCTTTACATAGAATAAACCCCCAAAAACACCTTTAAAAGCATTCACATGTTCTTTTTGGACATTTAATAGACTACATGTGTGCTTCCCTATAACCAGAATCAGTATTTGTTGAGTATAAATGCGGCTTGTTGGGCTTGTTGCAGTTGGAGTTTTCCAATACTAAATGATTCTATGACTGTTCAGCTCACAGCTGGCAATTCTGTTAGAGTTAGGTGATGGTTTAAGGCAAGGAAGGACTGCAGATGGAAAACCCTGATTCTGTACTGGGGATTCCAGCCCCCAAATATTTTGACTTCTGCTGGCAGAAAGCTGCCCCAAGCATTTGCTTGTATAAAGCATAGGATGAGAGATGCATCATCAATCATATGCATAATATTCCTTTTTTAAAGGAAATCTTCGTACCTCCTTAAATATACTGCGTTAAGGTAACTTAGTGAACTGAGACGTGGATGTTCTTTCCTAGATTAAAAAAAAGAAAAAAACAGTCTATATAGATATTTAAAGTTGAAGTAAGAGGCTGCAAACCCAGAGAAGTCTGCCACATGTACAGAAAGTTTCAAAGAAACCTGATGAACGGGATGATAGAAACAATTAAATATATTTAACTGCAACAATTGCTATCTGTCAATATATTGACAAATTAGCAAATTCATGGATGAAATCCTACAGGAATAGTAGGGTCATTATATGTACTAATAGATTAAACTGTCCCATCTCTTGAATTTTTTGATCTGGATGGATGCAGAAGACCTTCACCAAAAAATAAACTCACAGAAATAATACTTACAGAAGATTGCAGAAATAAAACTTCAAATGAAAGTTTGAAGAATACAGCAAGAAAGAAAGTAATAACAAAGACTTTTTGTAGAACATGCTATCTGGCTCTGAAGAAATAGTGTATGACAAATGCTTTACAGTTTTTCCTTGTGTTTTGTTTTCACCAAGAGGGATAATACTACTTTTGAAATGAAAAATTGAAGGAAGAGCTGACAGTAGAGTTTCTTCCCTGATAAGACTTGCTGAGCTCCAGAGCCCTACTCTTAGGAGAACTTTTGTTTCTCAGACAGAGGCTATTGAAGGGGAGCCTGATTTTTCACAGGACAGGTGTAAAACTTGTTTTCTACTGAAGGGAAAAATCCATAAAATGCGATTTGTCCCTCTTGAGAACTTTTCTCCCGTGCTGCCTTGTGTGTAGCTTCTGATCAAATAAGAACAACTATTTTACTGAATACAGACATTCTAGCAAACTTCAATAACACTACTTTTTAGGTCATGGAGAGTAAAATAAAAAGGGGACTGAAAATGTCAGTCAAAGCCTCACTGAAAGATCACAGAGATTAAGACAACGTCATGTGAACACAAGACAAGTAAAAGCTAGATACCATTTGCAAATCAGAGTTGTTTCATTGTAAAATTAAGCAGAATAAATAAATAAAGAAGAGAACAGTTTCAGTACAGTATGGTTTCCTGAGTGGCTGGCAGATTTTGGGGAGAAAGAGTCTTCCCAGTCCCTCTGGTGAACCGTGGATGTGCAATGCTTTGCACTCTAAGGTTTTAAGGGAAAAAAAAATTAAAAGAACTTCTCATTTGTTATTACTTTCTCTTTCTGAAAGCTTAGAGTGATAGGCATGATTCCTTTTAAACTGGAGCCTGAAACACACAGGAAGTATAACATCAGCGTTAATACCTAAGATTTAGGATGTTTTCTAATAAATTTTAATCCCTGGGAACATTCAGCTAGATTTTCTGAGATCATTTTTCATTTCTGATACATTCTAAGTGATTTATTCTGATGCATTTGCCAGATGAATTACTTGCTTTAATGTTGATTACGCTACCAAGACTAATCTGATAGAGATGACAGTATTTAATGGTTAGAACAATACTGAGAGCTGCTGTGTGTTGGTTGTAGCATTAATAAACTGACTGAACATTAAATATTTATTTTCCTTATTTGGTACTTGTAAGCAAGTGTTAATCTGTTACACATCAATTGTAAGAACCTTCAAAATTACACCAAAACCTGCTGTAGAAACGAAGTGAAAACAATAATACTGCTTGTCTACTGATAGGATAAACTGTTCAGTGCCTATGTATATACCTTGTGATTTCAAAAATAATTTCAGAAGGAACCAAAAAGTCATAGCTACTGGCTTATTGCAGTGAAACCATGAAAGCTCAGAATAGTTCTGGCAACAACAAGCTGGTTCTGGTAATAACAAGCTATAATTTTGTTGTAGAAATCTAAACCTGCTCCATACTATCTGAACATGCTGCTAGAAAACTGACTCTACCCCAGCCAAAACCAGCAAAACTTACTGTATATAACAAATTTTTGTTAACAAATTTTGTGAATAATCAGCCTATTATCTTTGCACATACTCAGGAACATTTGCAGTGTACCCATAAAACTGCATCACCCTTACACTGAGCATTTGTAAAGGTGAAAAATTGTGTGACATTCTGGTAATGTAGCCTGCATATATGCTTGTGAAACAAGAAAAATAAAGGGGTGTACACTCCTTTTGAGAGAGAGAGGCCTAGTGCAGTGAAAAGTAGCAATTAGAGTAGTGGTAGGTGGTAAGACACAGGAACAGGTCAATCATGATGTACATTTTTATAATTTCTTTTTTTTTTTATTTCTTAATTTAGCCTTTTTTGCAAAGCTTTGAAATATTGACACTTAATTTCAGAAGACATGTTCATTTCATCTTTGAAATGTTCATGTTTTGCTAATGCAATGAAAAAAGAAATCGTGATGTTTGCAAATGAATAATTCTACTTTACTTAAATTTCTTCAGTGGTGAGAAAGGTTGTCAAATATAAATCCTTCAAGATTTTAGTGCTGAAAACCAAAACATCATTCAACAGTTATATCATGGCTCTAAAGATCTTCTCTTTTAAAAAGCTTGCAGGTATTTTGTGTACGTTCTAAAAACAAATTTTTGATATGCCAGATTTATTTTAGGAATACAAAATTCTTGGTCTGTGGTCTATTTGAATTAGCCATCACTTTAAAATTCCAGATAACAGAGGCCTGAGCAGGAAAAAAAAAAAAACCAAAAAAACGGCAAACTTAATCGGCTTTAGATGGCAGAATAAAAGGCATAACCCACTCCCAGGCTCTGAGCTAGGAAAGCTTAACATTTTCGCAGCTCACCAGTGGAATTTGTTAGTGAGTTTGTAATATTTGTTACACTAGTCCCTTACTTCCCTCATCTTTAAAAATGAAAGTTATACTCACTGATTATTTATTAGATACTTTGAGTTGAAGAATTGTAGAGAAGAATGAAAATTTGATAAGTATGTTTCAAGTAATCCTTGAGCTTTGTTCCTCTCTGGCAAAAAGTGCAAAAAACCAAACCAGTCATGAATATAAATAAGGTTTTTTTTATTGTTTGTTAGATCTGGAATTGAGCAAGTCATTATTTTTCAGCGAGACTTCATTTCTGAGGAATATTTCCAAGCAACTGTAAATTAAACTATTAGTTCATACTACTGCTAATATTTTAACTGAGAGAGCACAACTACTTCTTTTTTGTTTTGTCTCCTTATTGTACTTATGTGATTTCATAGTACAGGTTATGATCAATCATGATTCAAGTATAAGTTTAGGTTGTTTTCCCAATTCCGTTGCCTTCAGTCTGACAGCTGCTCCCTTGACATCTCCCCAAACTAGTCAGACCTTAGAAGTAAATAATGACAGGCAAACTAAGAACTGTCTCTCATGCTGACAGTCATTTTTCATTCCCGAAAGATACTGTCAGTTTCTTGGATGACTGCTTGAGCTTCCTGGACTGCAGCCACATTTGTTTTATTTTTGAGAAGTTCAAGAGATAGCAGTATGAAATGAGTGACCCTTTTCATCCTTCATCTTGAAAAAAACAATGAATAAGACCAGGTTGCTCCATTTCAGCATAAGCTTAGCATTTTCTCTTGATTACTTCAAAGTGAAAGTAAATGGAATTTTATTCCATTAAAAGGGTTTTGAGTAACTTAATCCACTGATTTTTTTCTGGTAGTCAAAATGGGCAAAAAATATGTCACCAGAAGTATTTATTCTTGCAAATGCAGTTTGCTAGTGTGTTTCACTGGTATTTCTGATCTCTTCAAATAAGTGCTGTTGTGAAAAATTAGAAACAAAGGAGAAACAACTTTGTTTTCACAAAGTAGCCACGGGATGTTATGGATAATTCCTGTGCTGAAATCAGAATTCTTTCTTCTTTTATTATTTCAATGAGGATGCAGTGCCATAAGACCTGTGGAGTCAGTCATGTGTACCTGAGGAGGAGCCCACAAAATACCAGGAATAGAAAATGCTGACTGACCCGTTAGACAAAAGTTGTTCAACAAATCTGTAAAGAAAATAGATAAATCACTAAAAAGTGTCCTTTTTCTATTCCAGTGATAGAGAAGAAAATCAGGCAGTGTGCACTTTTCCAGTGAAAATGGAATGAATGAAACACAATGAAATGTTCAATAGCATTCTCCATGGAGGGGCTGGAAATTTAAATATAAATAAAGCACTTTCATGACAGTGCATCTAAAAAATCCTTTGAATTTAGTCCAAACAGCTCTAGAGAAAATGAGAAATTCCTAATGCTTCCTGCCAAAGAAAAACAAATATGATTCCAAATTGAAACCCATGAAGACAGTTGCGTGTCTGTGGTTATGTTATACAGTGGAAGTGTTGTTTGTTGTTTGATTACATGAAAACAAATTGTAAGTCATGGATTTTAACCCTCAATACAAACAGAAGATAAGGTAACTGTTGATCTTCCAGCCTCACTTCATGACATGCTGCTTTTACTTTTCAACCAAGTGTACGTGAAATCCACATTTTAGAGTTATCAAAAAAAAAAAAAGAATAAAGAATAATTGCATTGAATTTAATTCAACAAAAATACATAGGAATTGGAGTGGCAATACAGTTTAAATGTGATTGCATCTTTTGTTGCTTTCTGAAATCTTTGTTTTGGTACCTTGGGCTTTATATTTTATCTCTTTGCAGATATTGAGTATGTACAGGTATTTAACATAGAGCAGGTTTTCAGGGTTCCAAGTTATTCTTTATTAAATAGTAAGTTTATTTGTACATGTCCTTGTCACTTCATGGAAAACCTTGATAGTAAGTCTGGGGTTTTTTTCCTCAAAGGAATGTATCCAAAGTGTCTCTCAGAAATCTTATATCAGAAGAAATAAATGTGCCGTGTTAGTAATGGATGTTTAAGTGAATGGAGAAATAGCATCAAGAAGGAAATACCATTATATTTGGTGCATAGCTAGCCTGAGTAATCTATATAATTATAGAAATTACAGAAATCAAGTATTCAGAAAAGGATTAGGCATGTAGAGTTAATAATGAGAGTATCCGCAATGGCATTAGTGAAGAGCATATCTGTAAGGATTATAGTATTTATTATTACAGGATGTACATTGAACACATTCTAGGTATTAGAGATAAATGTGCTTCTCTGGTTAAAGTATAATTGTAAAAGTCTTATTTCACTGTTCTATTAAGGTTAAAATAATGGAGCAACTCAGGTTTAATATGGCACTTTCAAAATCAGAGATTTTTTTTGGAGTTACAGATATACTGTAATGCTGAAGGCAGCAGAAATAGAATGGGGGGAAATTCCAGATACGAGAGGGAGAAACTTAAATGATGGATGGCTTTGTCTTGGCAGCACAGAGCATCGTCTTGTTTTTGGTTAATCGCTGTACAAATTTTATGGTCTATAATTATCTTTAATTATAGAGATACACAACCATTATTATGCTGAAAGGAAGATGATAGTTGTGCACAGTCAAACAACTTTCTTCTATATCTCTTTATTTTCTGGGAAAAAGTATAGGATTATAATACTCGTAGGTGTTTCTTCTGTCAGTTTTGGAACAGTATACATAACAATTATTCCTATTATCAACTTTCATTACTCATTAAACAGCTTTGAAGAACTGGGAGAAATATCTTGCTTTGTGTCAGTAGCTGGCAAAGCAAAGTTGTAGAACAGCAGCAGGAAGATGATGAGGCTGTAACTATTGGTGTTTCACTCTCCAGATGATCTGAGGCACTGGCCTAGTACTGCTGGGGAATGATGGTCCTCTGTCACCCAAATTTTACCATGAGTGCGTCTCAGTCAGGAGTGACTGAGTAGTTTCAAAGTCAGGAAAAAAATACTGTTGGCACTTGAGAGATACAAACCAGGCTTTGGATAGCAAGCAGTCTGGAAATGTGCCTGCAAAATGCTCCAGTGTAGATTTGCCACTCCCTGAGGGAAAGAAACTTCTCTGTGCCTGTTGGACCATACTGAAACCATTCAGTGCTGTGAAGGTATTTGATTATGCAGCTGGAAATGAGTTACAAAAGGAAATGTATGTCTTATTTTCAGAATTTAAATGAGACATGGTTTTGCTTCTGAACAAGCAGGAATATATCATGGAGTATATTGCTCTCTGTCAAAGCTGGGAATGTAGTTCCAGATAATTCTCCTGAATATTATTTCTCAGAAAAGGCTGATTTCTGGAATCAGCGATCCTTAATTTATCAAACATCAGGTAAAGAAATATATCTGATATATAATCTGATGATGAGTTGCAGTTTCAATAAATACATGTTTTGCTGATACTTCTTTTTACTGGAGGAGGAAAAAAAAGTCCAGGGAAAATGAAAAGTTATATAATATTATGATTAATTATACATTCTTTGAAATATATTTGTTGCGTTTCCACATAGTTTGTTGTGGCTCTGAAAACAAATACTACAGTTGTAATTCCATGTGGATGCATAAGATGGCAAAAATGGAACGACTGACTGCTCAGTTCCTTTGGTTTTAATCAGAGAAAAATAAAAGAGATATTTTTATGCCGTTTACAGGTCAAAGAAGTATATTCCCCTTACTTTCATTTTCAGATCACCAGCAGCCTTCTTCGACCATCTCATTTTGTCTTTCACTTGAAAGACTTGATCAGAGAAGTACTCATGCCATCTTCCCTTTTCCAAGCAAAACTGGAACATACTAAAAACCTTACGTTGATTTGAAGGAAAACTGCTGCTACAGTGACAGAGATCTGGCAGCTTCCCAGTGACTTCCTGCCCCTTGTTTCTTGCTGTCTCCCATGCAGACTGGAGTGGAGTGATTGCCTATGTCCATGGTGTAATATGGGTCAGGTGTTCAAAGAACAGATATGCGGTTGGGCACTTGAATGATGACAGGCCCCTACATGATCAGATTTAAGTTTTGTTTAAATGCTTGTCGGGTTGGGTTTGAATCTGCTTTCGGTGTCATCTGTTGGTGCTACTCACATGGTTCTGTGTAACACTGGACTTCATTTTGTTAACAAAACCATGAATTTAGGAGGTACAGGGATCAAGAAACCTGACACGATTAATAAATTTTAGGAAGGGATTTCTGAGATAGCTCATAAATATTCTCTACTTTCATCACGATTGCATTATTTACCTGAGATTGTACCTGCTTTTTCCTTCAAGGGGCTACTTTTGTTTGTTTGTTTGCATTTAAGGTTGTTTTATGAGGACCCCTGGAGACATGCAAAGCATGGCTTCATACTTTCCCAACCACTTTCTGTCAGAAGTGCTTAACTGTGGTGGAGGTTTTGTAATTGGAGGAAATTTTACATAAATGCATTTCTGGTTTTGACTTTTTTTTATGTCTGCACAGACAATAAAATGAACCTTTCTTATTTGTGATATGCTCTTTCGTGGTCATCTTACTCAAATATCTGTCCATTAGGAAAGTTCATGCTACCTGAAAAGACATTTCACAAAAGCAGCTAAAAATGCATAAAAATACCTTCCTTTAGCCAAAACAGATCTAAAGAGCAGTGGTCTAGTGGTTCACATCTCTCTTCCTAACTCCTGAATCACGTGAATTTTCTCTTGCAGCCTATATGGGCTGTAGGTTACAGTAGCTGACCAAATTTCCTCTCTTTGCTGAATAGAACTTTTACTTCATAGCACAATACAATTTTTATAATGCAATTTAAAAGACTCCTCATTTAGGGATATTTTTAATATTCTTAGAGTCATCTTTTGAATATTAGCTATGTCAGGTAATTGTTATCCAATATTTCTTTTTCTTTTATCAGATTGTTATTCACTTATTGTAGAGGTAGGCAAAGATTACATTGCCATCTGAAGTATGAATACGTTGTTTGCTATACAGAAAACTCAGACATCCTTTTCCAGAAACCAGCATTAAAGTAATATAGTTAAGTATGGCTATTTATGGTTTATAAGAGTATAAATGTTTTGAAATGCTACTGTTTTCTTACAGTCTGATTTGTTACTTTTTTTTTTGTTTCTCTTTGTTGCTCCCTTTTTTCATGGCTAATATCATCATATATAATAGGGCAGCAGCTTTGAAAATTGTCACTTCCTGGAGTGGGACTTAATAATTAAAGGATCACCCAAGGATAATGGACTCTTAAAATATTCTGGGCAGTGAAGGAGGAATTTCCAGCGGAGGTAGAGAAAATAAAAATTCAGTAATAAATTTATACTCTAAAGGTCTCTTTTATCTGTTCCATATTCAGGTGATGATTTCAAATTACAGTAAACAGTAGCATCTACAATACTCAGAGGAATAGTGGCTTCCTTTATAAGGGAGATCTGGAAGAGGATGACATAATTAATGTAGAAAAATGAGAAGTGAGAGGGGACTGTGTTTATTTTCTCTAAATTCATGAAGACACAAGTAAGTGCCAGAACAGGAAGAATCTATTAAAATCCACTGCTGGCAGAGAGGTAAATGGAGAAATTAGGCATGAATACATTTTGGTGGAGTATTTTAAAAAAGGAGTTTCATAGTCTAGCTAGAAAAGAGCTAACTTTCTGGGAAAAGGGAGAATTCTTATCACAATGCTTGACAGCTTCTGATAATTATGACTGTTCGTTTGGCAGCAAGATGTTGGATCCAGTGACCTCTGAATTCTCAGGTATATTTTTGTTGTCAATTTTTCTCCCTTCCTCCAATCCCTGGCATCTCAATATGCAAAATCTTCTCTTCTATCTTTGGATGTCTATCTGCTTTTCTGAGAGAAAAGATTTTTTTTCATTTCTTTCCCTTCAGTCAGTGCGTCTTGCCTAGGAGAACTGGAAAAGATTAAAAACATGAGTAAAACCAGCTGTTCTGCTGAGTTCTCTCACTGAAAATAGCAGAGCAGTTGGGATGAACTTCAAAATGTGTCGCTTGATTCCAAGAGGTCTTGGCAAAAGCTGTAGGCAAACGTAAAAGGTCTTTACATAAAGACCTCTGTGGGTTTGGCCAACAGGGAATGGTTTGGAAAAGAAATATGATGAAGCTTGTGGAACTCTGGATCTCTATTCCATATAGGCACCATCCAGTGAGTATCACATTTTAACAGCTTTCTTTTATTCTTGATGTTCAAGTTACATTAAGTAAAACTCTTAAACTGAAGAGATTAATAGTAGAAATGGATCTAACAAGCTGATACCATGTAAAAGTATTGAATTTCAGAAGGGGTCAGTCTTTAAGGGCTTTGCTGATAAGGTAAATCACTGTGAAAAACTATTATGCTACAGCAAATCCATTATCCAAAACTGAAACACAGCCCTTCCTCTGGGGTGACGTATGGCAGCTGTTCAATAACACACACAAACACTGGAGAGTGAAAAGAGATTAAAAGGACAGGATCGTAACCATATGGTCACCACTGCAGTAAGTATATAAAAGGGAAAAACTTTCAGATGATGCAAGAATTTTTTTCTTTACTTCTACTGGCAGAAGTTAATAAGAAAAACTGAAGATATCCTCAGAGAACCCATTGTTCACAGGGCTGAATGATTTCACAAATCGTGAAATTCAAATTCTGCTATAATTCAGTTCAAAATACACTTGAAAAGGCCTGGGATGGGATGAACTTTTACAGCTAATTTTAGTCTTCATTGATAACTCTTTTGAGAGCTATCGAATAGTTGGAATTTTGAAGAGGAAAAAGAGTGTCGGCAGTGTGTACTGTGGTTGTCGTTGTTGGTATTTTCCTTGGAATGATGGAATATTGGAAGCGTAAGAGCAGATCCTATATGGAGTGGATTTCATGTTCTGCCTTGCTCATGTTTAGCAAACTTCAGCTAATTTGAAATCTGCTAAAAAAAAAAAAAAAAAGTGTTTTAATTCAGCAGTACCCAAGGATGAAATTTTTACTGTTTTTATCTAATTTGGGAAGGCAGAAGCAAAGATAGACCAAACAGATGTCATATATCAAACAAAGGTCTTTCCATAGTAGTTTCTCTGTGATTGAAAAAGAAGGAATTCCTCTGTTTAGGATCTTGAAATACTGGAGCACACAGATCAGGCTGCTTGGTGCAGAGGAAGGAGGTGGCCTCTGTTCGTGCTCACAACATGAACAAGTGATACTTCCTTTAGTCACAGCCACAGAGGGGTGTGCTTTCCAGTTTTCTCTCTTTCATTAGGTTCAGTAGTTCTGTAATTGACCTTCCTTTCTTTTATGGTGACTTTTGTAATTGTGAAGGGTGTCAATCGACATCATCCTTCTGATTCTTCTATTAAAGCAGCACTGCCATCACCAGATGGTTACATTATCTTGTTCCATGTAAATGAGGAAACCAAGAAGTAAACAGTTGACAGACTGCCTAGAGCTCTTCAGTGGATTGATTAGGTTCTTCTAATACTACTTTACTGCTCTTAACAATTCGCACTGCTCTTTTGAGGGCTGAACGAAGTTTAACTTTTGGCCTTTCACCAAATCTGACTTTGTGGTGAACTTTATTGGTTTAAACAACACACACACATCCTTGACCCTAGTAAATTTGTGCTATGCCCAACCATTCAAAATGTTGAAACTGATTCAAATTAAAAACCTCTTGTTTGTATACAACATTTATATATCTATCGTACTGGTTTGCATTGTAGTTGGATTTGCATCCTATGTTGTCTGAGTTCAAACAGGAAAATTCAAAGATACCAAAATGTCATTGGTAAAGCTGTATCATAACGTCACTCATAGTGGCTGACTGCTTCATTTCAAGTAATTTTTAGTTACTCTGAATGCTCACAAAATTTTAAAAATTAATGATTACAAAGCCAATCATGGCACAGTGTAGAAAGAATTATGCTTAAAGATATTTTAGCCAGCTTTTTTTTAAGTGAAAAAATCAGATTTTTTAGTCTAATTCTGAAATGCACTGTAGACCTTGAAAGCAGTTTATACACAAAGCAGCACTTTCTTTTCTGCATTCATACTGTATCCAGAGGGAAAGGCCTTGCAAATTAATATTAATAAAACCACAACATTCAATTCCTTTAGAAAAAAGAAAAAACAATGCAGCATAAGTAGTTTGTAGGGCAAATAATCTAATACACTATGTCTGGAGAAGAAGAAGTTTCTAAATGGAGAATATTTTCAGTGACTTTATGTTTACCTGAAGACTAGCTACAACAAGCAATTAAAAAAATAACATTAAGTTTTAATTAGAAACTATTTAACCCTTCTAGAACTGGGACAGATTATAGGAAGATTTACTCTGTATGTGTCTGTGTTTGTGTAGAAGGATAAAATCTAAAACACAGATGCAATTCTGAGGGAAACAGAGGTTTTGTGGCCCCACTGAACAGTGCACACTGCATTGAGAGGCACCAGTGAATGGAAGAATCAAATCTCCTGCTGCTCTACCACAGCAGGTCCTTACTGAAAAAATTTGCAGTTTATTGGGAAATTTTTATAGTGCTCTGTATTGTGCACTCTGCTGGTGTCCAGCTCCAGTGCTGAGATCTCTCTGAAATCTCTCCTAATTAAAAAAATTACCCAAACTAGAAAATTTGTCTTTGATGGTGGGTTGTTGTTTTGGTTTACTTGCTTAACTGCTGTTTTATTCTCTGCACCACATCAAATTTAGGCCAAGTTTCTGTTTTCACTGTTAAAAAGCATGATATAACATTCATGTCTGAAAGGGAAAAAAAATCTACTCTGAGTTTTTGAGTTCGTGCTGTGTTGCATCCTGAAAATATGGTGTGTGTGTGTAAAGTGTTGCCTTCTACAAAAAGCAGCCCAGGTTGCTTGGTTGTACATGTTTTTACTAGAAACAAGAATAGGAGATATTGAACAACAAGACAGGTAACATGCATAGTTGCTGCATTACATTTGTGATCAATTTGAAACATTTTGCACTTAAAATAATATCTAAAGTTAATAAAGTAGCTTAACATCATTGTTCTTTTCATTTTCAAACAGCACAGCTGGGATGATGTGATGCTGAGGTACTTGATAAGAATTTGCATAGAGAATGGATATAAGCTTTGGTTGATAATACCCTGTATAAAAAGACCACATGCACACATGTATATGAATGAAAATATACTTTGGGGTTTTTTGTTTATATGTCCATCAAAGAGTAAGGTAAAAATTAACCCCAAGATCTCAGCTAACTTTCTCAGGTGGAACAGCATCAAAGGTAACTTCATCCCTTACTGGGCAATATTTTTATTCAGCACATATATAACTTTTAAAGAGATAGCCTTTTAAAAAATTTCTTTTACAATTACAATCAATTAAGATGGCCTATGGAAGGGAAATCAGTTGTTTTATGACCTTTCCACAAATGAATAAAAACCCAAAACCCTACAGATTTTAGGTAGTTTGGTTGCCTAAAGATTAGTGGCTATTTGCATATTTGAAAATAATTTTTAATTATGGCAACTTCAGCCTTTTCATCTTTTGTCCAGTCCATGAATCCATTTCAAATTTAAGACAGATTATTGTAAAAATCTATATTTTTCTCTCTCTAATTTTAACTTATAAGACTTATTTTAGCACATTAAAGTAGTATGAAATTATTTCATACCCACATTAAAAAAAAGTCACATATAAAGTCTGACATACTAAAAGAAGTTTTTACAGATAGAGTTCATAAGATACACTGTATAATGAGTCCATGGCAAGAAGTTTTTATTTTGTCATTTGGACTTTCTGTAACATTATTTTCTTTTACATATTTGCGCAGAGGCTGGAGGCTGGTCTCTTGACCTTCTTATCAGCATCAGGATTCATTAAATACCTGCTGAAATTAGGGAAATCATGTGGAGATAGAAAGGAAAAAATCAGAGAGAAATAGGTGCTGAATGACTCAGACAAATTACCTCTCCTAAGATGTTGAAAAGGAAGAAAAAACAAACCAAAAAAATCTTTTGTAGCAAGCTAAATTAAACTACTTTTTATTTTATTCTTCACACCATATTTAACCTAAGGACATAGGCTGTATGGCTGAACCATTGACTGCTAATACTTCTCCAGTGCTTACTGTCTTCAGATTAGAAACCCTTGACTCTTGAACCTCTTAAACTGTCCATAATTAGAGAACATTAATTGTATTTTTTCTATTTATTACAATTAATTTTCAACTATGCAGAATGAAAAATTGAAATATTGGTTCTTATGACTACAGTCAAACATCTCTTCAGTCTTGTTGCACTCAATTCCGAATAGTGACGCTGGCCAGATTAGCTCACCAGTTAAAGCTTGTAACCTCTGTTACATGACAAATGTAGGTATAATATTAAACTATTCCTACTAATTATAGAACTCTGTCTTGCGAATGGTAATGCAATCTCAGATTCTGGTGATTTAATTTGTTAAGGACAGACTTTCTAGCCAGAACCAGATACACTTCCTTTTGCCAATGAAATCTGTAACTTTTAACTGATACACTTGTAGGAAACTCTTACAATTTCTAAAAATAAAAGGAATTTTTATTTTTGGCACTTCTGTAGTAATTGTTATCACCTGATAAAATAGGCAGAAACTGTAGTAAGAGTGGTGTATGTAGCACCGGCTTGTTTCTTTTTAAATTTGCAGTGGAGACTTGATTTAGTTGCCTAAATCTAGCCTCCAGCTGCCTTTCCAGATGGGCATGAGTCTCCCATAGATCCTGTTATATCTGCCAGACTCCTGACAATGTCTCACATAATCCTGGAGCATGACAAATAGCATTAGACGTTTATACTTAAGCAACAGATTGAGTGCTGTATGTTTAAATACCAAGAGTATATGTCATTAAGCTTTTACTGAGGGACTTCAAGGCGCATTGTGGAAAAGTAAAGTATTTCTGAGCTGGGATCAGAGCAAATTCAGTAGTTTAGTTCATTGTGAGTCAGGATTTAACTCCAGGCCGTCAAAGGAGTCATCAGTGTGAGTTCCACAGAAGAAATTAATTTTTTCTAGATTCGGGTCAAATTCAGTATTCATTTGGAATAAGGCTTTTAGGTATCCCAAATATGGCTTTCTAGTGATTCTACATTAAAAAAAAAACAACCAAAAACCAAAACAAACCCAAAAATACCAAAAAACCCAAAAACCAAACCCACCAAACAAGAAAAAAACAGAATGATAATACAAAAAGAAAAAAAAAAAAAAGTAATAAATCTCCAAAAGAACAGAAGAACGGTGATATTACTTCTGGTTTCTTTGCTATTTAGAAGTTTGGCTAGTTCTACTCTGTCTCAAAGCACCCTATGGTTTTTAAATGGATAAGATATTTACATCTACCTACTAATCTAAAGGGCTGACAGTGTTCATCTGTGCTGTTAAACCACTGCTGTGTTCTGTCTCATAGTTGGCTGCACTTCAGTAGTAAATGGAATTAGTCTATTATTATAGAGTTGTGAAGTGCTCTGAGGTCTGTCAGGATATATAATACTTTGCGACTGCTTGCCAAATAGGTAAATATCGCAACCATTTTACACTCTTAAAAAAAGGAAGCAAAATTAAACTATATGTTGTCATTTTCATTATCATTATTACCATTTTTTAGCTTTACAGGAAACAGAAATCCTGAGGAAGTGTTACACTAAGAATTATCCTGTCACCTTTTTTTTAGAAATATACAATAGGTATTTCAATAGTAAGGAAGTATATTTGACTGAATTTTTTTTTTTTTTATGTTTCAGCTCCTAACTTTGTTACTTCCTTTAATATTTAGGCAGATGAAGAATTAATGCAGCATTGTATGTTTTTGCATAGGAACTTCAAGAAATTTGGGTGTCTTTTTCACTCTTTTGTAGGAAGGAAATTCAACACTTTTCACAAAACTAAAAAGGAAAAAAAATAGTCTATCTGACATGTTTTAGTGACCTCAGTAGTGATATCATCCAAGAATAATTTAGGTTGGAAGGGGCCTCTGGAGGTTCTTTTGTCTGGCTGCACACTTGAAGCAGAACCAGCTTAGTTAGATGAAGCTGTTCTCGAAGCTTGTTCAGTTAAATTTTGAACATCTCCAAAGGTGTAAATTCCTCAGCTTCTCTGGGCACTTGTTTCAGCTTTTGATCACTGTCACTGCAAAAAGGGTTTTTTCCTTGTATCTAATTAGAATTTCCCTTCAAGCATCTTTTGTCTGTTGCCTCTCACCCTGGCACTGTGTACCTCCAGGATAATTCTGGGTCTGTCTTTACCTTTCCTCTGAGTAGTTCATTGCAGCAATAAGATCCCACATCAGATTTCTTTCCTTTAGGGATTGAACAAGACCAGTTATCTCAGCATCTTCTGGCGCATTAGGTTCTCCAGTACCCCAGACATCTTGCTGAATTTGCAGGAATGGTTACCCATTCTGGTATGGCATCATCTTTCTTACACTCGAATCTCAGAATTAAAGCACAGATTTCAAGATGTAGTCCCAAAGATACAGAATGGAGGGCAATAATCCCTTGTGTTAACTTGCTGACCACAAGCTCTATTACTGCACATAGCCCAGTGTGGTTTAGATTGTCTTTATCACAAGGACATATTACTGTTATGCTTCCTCCTCTCCAGAGGAGGTTGCACAGGTTGTTCTATTCTAAATGCAAGGAGGTTGCATTTTCCTTTATTAAGCTTCATGTATGCTGTACATGAATGCCTGCAGCATGGGAATCTCACAGGAAGAATGAGAAGTTAATGTGCAGTCACAGATCTATGAACTCATTGGAATCACAAAGTGGTAAAGGACAGATTACACATTTAGTGGGCTGCTTTGGATGTGTCCACACTGCTGAAAGGATCAGGATGGTAAGGAAGAGCAGATGTGCTTTTTCCAGTGAGCAGCCTGTAGCTGTGCCTCAGGAAAGAGGAGGAGCCATTTAGGAACTTAAGAACAAGGACCAGCTCGGCAAGTGTGGCATTTTGTTGGGCATCTGCTATAGACAACCTGGTCAAGAAGAAAAAGTAGATCAAGCCTCTTTCTGGAGAACTAGAGAAAGTATCATAAGCATTCATCTTTGGAGGGCACTTGAACCTCTTCTGCAAAGACACCTTTACAGTCCAAGTCTCTTGTGAACATCAAGGGGAGCTCTTGATACAGACAATAAGGAAGCTGACCAGGGAAGATGATTCAGCAGATCCTCTAGGGCCAAATAAGGAAGAAATGGTCAGAGTTGTAAAGTGTGATGGGAGCAGCAAGCATGGAATTCTGGGTGTTAAGGTATGGTAACTCACCATGCTTGAACTGTGTGGCAGTCAGACACACTGAGAAAACAGGTGCTGAAATGCTGTAGGTTGGTACTGACTTTGCATTGGGAGTTTGACGATACTGTAGGTGAGTGCTGGAAACTGGTGTAGTGTGCATTCTGCTAGAAGCTTGATTGCCACTAACTACCTTTTGCAAAACTTTTTTGGGTGTTTTGTTTTATTTGGGGGTTTTTTGCTTGTTTGTTTGTATGTTTTTTGTATTTTTTGTTGTTTTTACTAAAAGGTATAAAAATATAGGATAAATGAGGACAGTGGTATTTCGGGAAGGCTAGCCCCAAATAAATAACATTGAAATGTTCCCACAAATTGCTTTGGAACCCCATTCTTTGTACAGAGGGGAGCAGGAAATCCCCCCCACTCAAGCCATTAACGGAATATCCTGTACTTGCTTCAAGGTGGATGATCAAGAAACACCTATTACATTTTTTTAATTCTTTATGAACAAAAAATAAGGACAGAATTGTCAGGATTTAAAATTTCTTTTCAAGATAAACCAACAGCAGAGAGACAGCATAACAAATAGAAGCAAATTACAGAGAGATTGATTAAAAAGTAGCATTTAAAGATTTATATTTGGACAGTAGCAATGAGGGTATTTTTATTCCTTGAACTCTTGATTTTTACTAAATATCTGACAGTTTGGCAGTAAACTTGCTTCTTTACCCAGTGATGTGAGAAAACAATTGGCTAGGCAAAAGTGGGTTGATAAAACATTGTAGCATCATCTTTACAATGACAGAATATTGGAAAAGAATACAGATTGTTTTCCATTGTAAAATGTAGGGAAAAGATGAAATGGATTTATGTTGCTTCTGATGATGTACATTATAGTCAGCTCTACGTGGTTTGCAATTTTTATGGCATTTGGCTTTTAAACAATTTAATTCATGTGAAGAATATACTATGAACTAAATTAAAATCTTTCTTTTGATATTCAGGTCCTTGCAGAGGGAATTTCTATGAACTACCAAAGACTTGCATTAAGGTGCACAGGGTTCTAAATACCTTCTGTCATGTAATTGCAGAAGAAAATCCCTCTTATTTCAGGGCTTGTGGTTTCTTCTGGGAACGCACTGATGAGGAATTGTTTGGAGAACAGTGAAGCTAAACAGAAAACAAAGCAATAAATATGCTCAGGGGTAAAAAAGTTTGGCTTCTGATACTGAAAGTGCCTAGTCCTTTTCTCCGTTGTTGGCATTTATGAGATGAACATAAAAAAATTACAAAATAAAACCAAACTGGTAGAGGAACTCCTGCATAATGGCACTGGGAACTCATGAATTTTCAGTCATTTTCCAAAATGTATGTAACTTATTGGGAAAGAAGTGAACAGGCGTCTCTACAGCCCAGAAATTATGATTCATGGTAGTGGCAAGGCTAAGTTGTAACACAGTCTAAAAAGAGAAGACAGCACCAGGTGTGTTTGAATAAATAGATTCCAGGTGGTATAATCTCCAAATATTGGATGCCACATGGAAGATAAATTTTTCAAGAACTGCATCCCAGTATACAAGATAATATTAGAGATGAAACATTTGCACCAAGGTTAAAAATACTCAAAAATAAGTGAAATGTCAAGTATATTTCTAGCTGCTCTTTCAGTTAGAAAAAGTGATTTCAAAATCTCTTGACAAACATAAAAGAAAATGTGTGTGTGACTTTTGAATAGGTCCCCTCTTCCCCGATTCCAGTTTAAAATCCTGAGAGTTGCTGGTTGTGAAAAGATTTTAATAGTACATACAGTATGGGTCACAGTTTAGCTGGAATCCTGAGATTAATACAAGAAACTCCAAGGACACTGCTAGCTACAAAGCCCACAAGTGTTGTCAATGGTTTGTCATAACATATGCACATTTTTGATTACAAAATGCACATACAGCGATAGGAATTTTTATTGATTTTGTTCCCCCCCCCCGATCTGGAAATAACTAGGTACACGGCATCTTTTTAGAATGACAATTTGCATCACATGAATTGTTTTGAATGTCTGAAAATTCTCTTTTTTTCCTGTAAATTTGGACTTAGGTTCTGTTTGAAGCTGGCAATAACCCTACTGAGTGAAAACTAGAGTGGGATCATATTCCATTCTCTCAATCTTCTTGCTAAGCCATATGGACTTTGGGTTCCCTATAGCTCTGAAAAGTGTCTTTCTGTCACCACTCTGGCTTTACTTGTAGAAATCTATTTTGCACTTATTTCAGTAAATCCCACAACAATATGCTGAGATTTTTTTTTGCGGTTCTTCAGTTCAAAGCATCACAAGAAATGTGGACTGGTCGTTCCAGCAGTATCTCATCATTCCTAGTGGTAGCAACAGTTGCAATGCACCTGAGAGAAAACAGAACAAAGGATTTCTTCTGCTCCTTTAAGTAAATAACAACATGTAAATGTTGCTTTGGTGGCACAAAACTGACCACAGTGTTATCTATTGTGCTGGCATCACTGCATAAAAGTGTTTAAGAAAGAAAGAGGCAGCTTGAGGGTGTGGGAGCATCTGACTGGAGACATGCTCTTGGAAGGTGGCACCACGCTGGGCAGGAACAGCCTTGAAGGGCTGTGGCTGCAGCAAGGATGCTGAGAAAGAGCTGCAGGAAAACCTGAAGGAGCAAAGAACATCTGAGAAAAGGGGCAAGAAGCAAAGTATGGGAGAGTAAAGCAGGAAGAAGCAAAAAGCATTTGAGAGAAACCGTTGTGTAAATGACCCTGACACCCAAGTGTTTGCTTGATTGCGTTCTTTTTCTGCCCCATGATCGAAAGTAAGCTTTAATTAGCCATAAATTAAATCAAGTAGAAATTCCCCGTTTGAGACTGTTGTTTCTCACATGAGGCTGAAAAAGGAGATTGTATACCTAGCACTAGAATAAACCAACAGCAACTGAAAACCCAAACAGCTTAATTTCTAAAACCAAGCCTGATGTAAGGCACCAATTGTTTTCTTAGAACATCTGTATTTTAGCTTTTCAGCCTGGGAAAGCAAATATTTGCAACCAACCACATTACTGGCAAACTGTGAAATTGTTTCTACTACCCACCTCATAGGGGGATAAATACTCTCTCCCATAACTGGCTTTTCATGTGAGGGATAACCAGGCGGTAGTGCTTACATTACTCCCTTGGGATTTAATATAGTCCTAAACATTTGCTCAGTTTGAAAATAATTAGAAATTACAAAAACATTTCCAAAAGCACATGTAAATTTTTTTGCTTCATTTTCACTGTCAGTATGCATTTAAATAAAACACACTTCCCCCACATACACCCACATACAGAAACTACAGGAACACCCTCATGAATTCTCACTCTCTGCGCTGCAAATGTCCCTTCATCCTTTCCTTTTATATTTAGTTCTAGGACCGCTGGTTTTAATAGTGCCACTCAAATGCATAGTTACGTGCACATGTACTTGGAGGCTTGTTGTCCCAGGGTTTTCTTTCTTTGTGGAGTTTAGTGGTCACAGATTGCTTAAGTAAATATATTTTTTGTAGGGTTTTGAGGAGAGTAATCTGTTGCTATGTCTTCAAAGGTCGAAGGAAAAGCATGCCCTACTCCCACCACACCCTGAGCTTCTGGAAACAAGTTTGAAGATTCATTTTCTTCCTTCAATGTGATTTAAGATCTGTGAGATCAGCCACCAGGAATGATAAAACTTGGTGATGACATTTTCTTTATCCCAGTGAGCATACTCTGTAGAAGTGCCCTGTGAATGGAATTATGGAATCCAAATATCATTGTATTCATCTCAAAAAAAAAACCCCTGAAAAAATCAGAAACATCATGAAATGGTTTGTGTTTGAAGGGACCTTAAAGGTCATTTAGTAAGGACAATCTTTAGAAGGTGACGAGGAGCACATATGTAGAGTCGAACAGTTTAGAGTCACCAAGCTAAAATACTATTATGCTTTCCCTGGGTGCATTCTAGCGTAGTGTTAATTTAATGAACAGGTAGTTTTACAGATTAAAAATACTAAAATAGGCAAGCATTTCCTCTCTCTTAAGCTATTTTCTATGGCTTTTAAACAAAAATTGTATATATTTCTGTATCCCTTATTTCAAATTCAAAGCCTGTGCTTTCTATGAAAAATGCACACCTATTGCCTCTAAATTTCATTTTCTCTATTTAATTGCACACAAACTATCCCTTTGCCTCAGGTTTTCTTCATGCTTTTACTATAGGACATAGAATATGAGTTTGAAGCAGTGAACATCTTATTGCCTCCTATGCTGTCACTACCGTTTTCACTACCAGCTTCTCTGGCATTTCAGTAATCTTGTGTGATGCTAGGAGTGACAGAAACTCCTGTGAGCAAAGCTCAACAGAAATCGTTGGGTTATGTGGAGGGAGCAGAAAGTTAAAAGGTTCCAGCAGTAAAAAACCTGTGATTCTGGTATTTCTGTCACTGAACATCATCTCCACTGTTTTTTGCAGTCTCCTCTAATCAGTGCTGTTCTTCTATTGTTCAGCATGGAAATCTAAGGGAAGATAGTACATCATGTATAAACTCCAAGTATGCAGTGTATATTGGAGTAGTGTAAAATATAGGTCATGAGATTTCAAGCTGAAGCATAGGAAATGCTGTACAAGGAGGAGCCTAGCCAGCCTGCCAAGAGACATTCTAAATGTGAATGCATTATAGAATATGACCTAGAGATGCAAGCTGCCTTTTAAACTTAGCAGATAGTGCAAAGAATATCTAGAAATAGACTATCTGTTTTTGATAAAGATCTTTTCTCTATCTTATGTGTTTGACATAACTGTTTTTAAAAAAATTATTTCTATCTCAGATTGTGAAATATATATAAAAGAACATTGTAAAAATCATATCGAAATTGTTTTTTTTTCCAGTAGATGTGCAGGTGTATCATAACTTGGTGATTGGTTTGGTTTCTTTATACTCAATTACTATCATTCCCAATGGAGCTCTTCTAGTTTATTATCTGAAAGTTGTTTTTCTAATAAGCCTATAAGTACAGCTTTACAGAGAGTTACATTCCTGTTTTAGCCACAGGTTAACCACTGTGGAAAACACAGCAATAATATGAGTGGTTTTTCACTGCTTCTTTTTGAATTAAAATATATGTGCGTATACAATACATATGTATCATAAATTTATCTAGCCAAGTTGATGCTGCTTAGCTGCACCTCATAGGCCTTGTACTGCTAGTAACTAGGGAAGACTTTCCTTAGAGATAGTTTTGTAGGGAAAAGGGATCTGAGATCTGTTTTCATATTGATCCTAAAATTCCTGCATGAGTGTGTATCTGATTCTTTATTTCCTTCCGGGAAAAAACCTCAGCAGCATAGTAGCGTATCAGGTAAAACAGAAATTTTAATCAGTGATTCTCTGGACATTGCATATATTGCAGATGTGATTCGGGAGGGATTCAGCAACCCAGCCAAAAAGGGAAGCAGGTGTTTGGAATTTGGCTGCTGTGTTATTTACTGCTGTTTAATCTGTTCGTTTTAGTGTCAAAAGGAATTACAAGATATACCAATCACCTGAGTGACATTAAGAAAATCTGTTCTTTTCGTTACTCTGCCTGATGATTTAGCAGGTGAATTGTGTCAAATATTATTTCACCGACTAGAGTAAGCATTAGGGTCATTGCAGGGCCAAGTTTTCCTTCTTTGACTGAATGTGTTATACTGCTTTCAGAACTTTCCAAATGGCCTAACACCTCCCCTCACTTATCTCTTGCAACAAAGTGTATTTGACAAAAAATGCAATCTCTGCTTCTTTCTCAAAGGACACACTAGAGGTGCAATGGAGTACAGGCCTATCATCCTGCTGAATTACCCTGTTTGGGATGAAGGTGATAATGTCTCTAAGTGGCTTCAATAATCTACTTCTCCTCACTTACCCTGGGAAAACCATTTGAGATTCTTCTGCTCTGGAAGAGAGTAGAAACAGCTAGAGCTTGAAATAGCTCTAAAGGGTTGGAGTTAGTTTAGTTGCATAAATCCTACAGAGACAAAATACCTGCTGATCTATTTAGCTTTACAGAATCTGCAAAACTACACAGCAACTCAAGTGCATCTTGACTTTAGGACTTTGTTTACATTTGAAACAATTGTAGAAGATGGGAGTGTGAGAGAAAGATGTTGATGAGAAAATTCAAGGTAAGGGTTTTACTTGGTCTAATTGCCTAATTTTAGATGATTTTTGGTAGTATATTTATGCATGTGGCATATAGTAATAGAGTAATTTGTAAAAAAAATCTTATCTCCAGCTTATTCAATAAATGAAAGATTAGTAAAAAGTTAAACAAAAATATTGAACATCCTGCTTAAATAGATAATGAAGTTTTTTTTTGACTCTGCTATAAATCTAACTCACTTTACTGCTTCATCATATCTGGCCTTGGTCAAATCACTGAGCTTACTACTTCCTTTATTTTTCCATATATCTTACTGCTTAAGGATGTCAATTTTCATACATTTCATATCACTGCCAGTGATAATTTCTGAGGCTACCTGTTGTTTCACTTACACAAGCATGTGAGAAATGATGTATTTACAGTTTGTGTAGAGTCACACACAATTCAAAAGAAAATTAAAAGCTGGCTAGCCAGCACAGATTTAATATATTTATTAAGAAAATAATTTTGTATACTTGATATTCTCAATTACCAAACTATGTTCAGAAGCCCAGATAGGACATATCTTGCCTCAGAATTTAGATATGGGAGAGGTTTGTGGAGAAATTGATGTGGTTCCACTTCTTGGAAGAAGTAGAGATTTTAGAGAGATAACAGGTTTTAAGCCATGAATTTCAAGCAAAAATACAGAAATTTGGATGAGTACATCACTGGAAAATTTTTATTTTTGGTCTCCTTCAGTATTTGAAAAAGATAATTTGCGCTAAAATGTCCCTTCTGTCTGAGATATATAAAATGTTACAGCATAGATGCCATGGATCTGTTGTTAAACTGTTGAGAATCCTCTAGTTATGAGCTGTTATCTTCAACCCCTTTATGTTTACTGAATGATATATTTAAATAAAATATAGTTTGCTATATTTCCTAATTGTCACTTTACTTCTGAAAAAATACTTACGTTCAATAAATTTTCAATTCCCATATATACATTTTAAATGATGTTGAGATTGCTATTTTTAGTTACATTAGAGGTCTTTGTGTCTATAATAAAATCCAATCGAATAAACTTTTCTAATATTGTTGGTAATACCTTTTTAGATATTTCTTACCTTTTCGTGTCTTTGTAATAATTTCTGCTCTCCCTTTCATCACAGTGTGTACCATCCTTAGCAGTAGAATTTCGACTCCTCTGTCCACTGCAGCATCTCGTCTTTCTTCTATTTATCAAAAATGAAAATTGTCAAGAAATGATGGTACTTTTCATCGTGTCTTTTAAAAGGGCGCTATGTGCTCTGTGGAGTCTAGCTCAGAGATGGAAAAGAAATCTTCAGTTTTGCTGCTATTATTATAAAATTTTCTTCTTAAGAAGTTTGACAGCAGGAAGTTTTGCAACTGATGTTTTGAAATGTGTTATTATCAGTAATGATGGTGTGATATACATATATGTTATCCACTAACAATTAGTAAATAATACTATTCAGAGTTAAAAATGAAAGACATCGGTAAAATATTCATGATTAAAAAAAACAATGCATGGAAATGTAGTACAGTGCCCTTAACTTGTTCTATGAAACTTGTTTGTTTTCAAGTGTATTTAGTTTCGAAGGCAAAACAGTGCACAGTAGTAGTGGATAAAAGTAGCTGCTTCTTGCTGTGTGCTAAAAATAAGTGTTATTGTATCTTCATTCAAATATAGTGAAAGAAAAGAAACTTTTACTCTCCTGAGAACACCTTGATAGGACAGCCCATCAGCAAAAACCTGGCTGTACCTGACAGAGACACGAGACATTTTCGGTGGCTAAGGAGGCCCTCTTTTCCATAGCTGGCTTTCAGTTAGGAGTGACAGTGTGTTTGGTGTGGATGCTGAAAAACATGGCCTGACATACTACATTTGTCACTCTTGTTCCAGTGTTTCTCTAAGGTAATACGAGTGTGAAGGAAGGAAGGTTTTCTAAGTGTAATGAAAATACTCTATGGGTAGACACTTTCATGGATTGAAGATATCATTTTCTGTGACAGAAGCTGATAGTTTCCTATTGAATGTATCCCGTAAATGAAAGCAACCCATTACTTTAAATAGCACATGAATCTGCTTAGAAAATACAAATAGTCATGAGAGAATGTTACCAACAGAGTACCTTTTGTGCCCTCTGGCTGAAACTGTTTGCTTTGTAGTAATGTTTAAACGTTACTCAACACTGTTAACGATGCAGTACCAGGCCTATGCCCTGTTATCAGATCTACTCGTGGTACAAAGAGAGCTCGTGCTTCGCCTGAAGGTCTTGCAAGTTGAACTATTTGCTATTCTTCTGTCTTTGCTAAACAGTAGAGTGTACACTAGGGAAAATAAATGCTACCTCCTTCATGGTCTCAGTGGCTAAACTGAGAGCAATTAAAGATGAGAATCATTGTATTGCATTTCAGTGGCAAGGTTTTTGAGATTACCCCTGGAGATTACAGGGGTAGCTTCTGTAAGAAGCTGCTGGAACTTTCCCATATGTCCTTTAGAGCCACTGACCAAAGCTGAGCACATCAGCAATAGTGGTAGTACCCCTGTAATATCTTATTAAAAAATAGGGGGAGAAATCCCTGTTGCAGAAGAGCAGCTAGAGTGAGAATATGTGCGAGGAACCGCCTTGCAGGCACCAAGGTCAGGGAAGAAGGAGGAGCAGGAGGTGCTCCAGGTGCCGGAGCTGAGATTCCCCTGAAGCCCATGGTCAGGCAGCTGTACCCCTGCAGCCCATGGAGGTGCATGGTTGGGCAAATATGTACTTTCAGCCCATGGAGGACCCTGTGCTGGAGTAGAGTAATGTCCAAAGGAGGCTGTGACCCTGTGGGAAGCCCACACTTGTGCAGTGTCCTGGCAGGACCTGTGGACTCGTGGGAGACCCACACTGGAGCAGGCTCCTGAAGGGCTTGACTCCACAGGAACAGCTCCTGTGGGAGGTACCCCATGCTGAAGCAGGGGAAGAGTGTAAGGAGTCCTCCCCGTGAGGAGCAAGGATCAGGGGAGACACGTGATGAACTGACTGTAATCCCCATTCTCTGTCCCTCTGTGCTATTGTCATGGGAGGATGTAGAGAAAACTGTGGGAGTGAGACAGAGCCCAGGAACAAGGAGGGAGTGAGAGGAAGGGTGTTCGAAGGTTTAGTTTTTATTTCTCATTATCGCGCATCGACATCATTGGCAATAAATTGAATTAATTCTCAGAGTTGAGTCTGTCTTGCCTGTGATAGTGATTGTGAGTGATCTCCCTCTGTCCTTAGCTTGACTCATGAGTCTTTCGTTATATTTACTGTCTCCTGTCCATGAGGAGGAGGGAGTGATAGAACAGCCTGCTGGGCACCTGTCGTGCAGTCAGGGTCACCCCAGCACTGTCATTTAGAGTTGACAAATAGGTAAAGAGGATGAGACCACCTTGATGTCAATGTCCTCCTGTTATGGTACATAGGTGTGAATTCTCAAGGTTGCTTTAAAGGATTACTCGTTTGTAGTTACTTCACTCATGCATCCTAACTCATCACTTGGTGAAACCTTGGTGATGTAGGATGGCCCCTCACAACAAATCATTGCTAGGAGGCTAGACCAAACACCAAAATGTGAGTTTCCACAAGTTGCTGCTCAAACAGCAGTTATTTCAGGGACCTGTAGCTGACAACCTAATGTTCAAGAAGGACATTGAGTGAAAAGATGGATAATTGCAAGGAAGAAATTTGACAGTTTCATTAGCTGAGAATTCTAACTGCAGTTATTTGGAAAGATTGCTGTTTCTTGCTTTGCAAGGGACCAGTTGTAGGAGGAAGTGCAGGAGGCAGCTCAGTTAAAGAATGCCAATTTTGACCTGTGGTACTGACACCACCAACCATTTTATCAAGAAAAATGACTGTACTAGCTGTGTAACACAGCAATTGCTAGCTTTGCTGAAGGTTGATTTTGGATTCGGGTTTGATTTCGATTTTTACAACCAATAACATTATTGTATTCTGGATATATTTGGAGGTCTGGACTTCCCTAAAATAACGCAATATACAAATATGAACTCACATAACTCTTTACCTCCCTGTTCTAAAACTGTTTGAATCATTCGGAGTCTGAACTTTTATCTTTGTTTAACATAGTAAATTATGCTATCCCTTGAGGGACTGTGAACTTTCCTATTGTGTCTTTTGCTGTGCAGAGGCCAGTGTTATGTTGCTCTTGGAGTGGGAGAACCCTTTGAAATGGTGCTGGTTTTGCTCTGTGTTATATTTTGCCCACTATAAAGCGTTATTCTGAGATAGAGGCATGTGAGCATCCAGCTGTTTCATGGGACACAAACTTTTGCAGGGATAGTTCGGCACTTTGGATAGCTTTCTCCTGACTACTTTTGAAAGGTAGCGTTACTGCTCTTCATTACTAGGGATGTATCATTGTTTTCATTACTTGCAGAAGAAGCTGTGTTTCTTTCCTCTTGTAATGCTGTCAAATACTTAGCAGGGATGTTACCGAATATGAATCAATAGCAAGAGTGCACTAATGCAAGTGCTTCTCTTTCCTGAGAAATGGAGACCAGCAAGGTTAGCAGGGAAGGATAAAGGCAGCCACACCTTGTGCAGATCTCATAGACAAGTTCTTCATTTAATGCTCCTGCCTATTTGTTGTTATAATTGGACTAAGTAAATCTAAATATGAAATAAAGCTTAAATGCAGTAAGAAATCCTGAATTTCTTACACATTTTTCAGAGACTGAAGAAGTGAAAACCTTACTTAAAAACCCTAATTTCTTTTTCAAGGGAATAGGTTGTTAAAAGAAATGTACAATTTTCAGAAGAAATAGTATAATTTCATCAAAAATGAGGGACCTTTTATAAGAGAGTAGGGTAACAGAGAAAGAGAGAGAGGAAAAAATCTGCACTGATGACAGTTTCAAATTTCGCTTTCTGTCTGAGACTTCTGAAAATGATACATAGTCTAAAAAAATAGCATTTGAATAAGATTTTAAACATCAGAGAATGCTCTCTGATGTACAAAAACATACAAAAGGATACCAGAAGGTCGTCCAGCCCATCTCTGGAAATCTATCATCCTCCTCTAGAAGACAACACCGGAAGTGTACACTTCCTGAAATGTAATAATGTAACTGAATTTTAGAACATTGGTGATCTGGAGTGTGTTATGTGTTCTAGTGCTTGCTTTTAGAAATTACCCTACAATGTGTTGTCTTTGTGGTAATTACATAATATTTCTTATTGAGGTACCCAGAATGCTTAATGAAGAATAGTTTAATCTCTTCGCAATGGTCTTTTACATCCCTCAGTCGTGTCTTCTCTAAACTGAATAACAGCTATTTGTTTCATTTTCTGTCACAGAGTATAGATTCTAGATCAGTGTTGGCTGTCTAGAAGTGTGACTTCCCATTACGGAGATAATTTTGAGTTGAAACCTTTTCCAGGGCAGAGTAGAGTAAAAATACAATTTCCTTTGTCTCAAAGACAATTTCCAGTCTACGCCTTAAGGTTTCATAATTACTTTTTTCATTAAGTCTGCTTATTCTGATTGAGGTCACTTTCTGACCTGCAGTATTCCATTTTCCACTGATCTTTACAGGTCAGTAGGTTCAGTTGCAATTATTTAACCATAGGAAATACCTTTTTTTATCTGTTGGTACATCTGGATGAGATTAGGTTTTATGCTCAGAAATATGAGAAAGTCTCAACATTTTTTCTGCATGTGAGATTTTAAGCTTGTTACCCATTAATTATTTCAGTTACTAGGAAGTGTTTTAGTTAAAGTGGCACTGTGAATGCTGGCTTTGTGCTGAGTCTTTCGAGGCAGTCTGCTAAGGCACACTGTCTTACAGCACCTCATTTGAAACACCTTCACTCACTGACTTACGGATGTTGTTCCTAGAACATGCTGAGAGTATCAACCTGCCTGTGGCTTTTCATAACATGTCTTTTTTTGGTTGTCTTGATCTCATCATTGTCTTTCATGTAGTGTGTCAGTAAAAGGATATGAAGTTCAAACTCTTTTTTTGAAACCCATTGACTTTTAGTCTTTTCAGATAACACTAAGAATAAAACTATGGCCTGTCTGGAATTAAACTTATTAGCCTCCTCTACTAGAGACATTAGTTCTTGTTTTACTCTGTCAGCCAAGCCTATGGAAAAGGAAACCCAAAATGTAATCACTACATATATTCGCTTGGATTTCACTAATTTATGCTTGTGAACTCTCATATACATAATTCACATCCCCTGCATATCAACTATAAACAACAGAAGAGATTCTCAGTTTTAGGATAAGGTTGTGCGGCAGTGCTGCTTTACCC
>VXBT01000318.1:0-34295 GCA_013400235.1 Oriolus oriolus
ATATATCAATTTTTTGGTATCAAGATATAACCTCATTTGGTTTCAGTCATGTTTTTTGGGTATATTCCTTTCTGGGTATAAACCTTTTGGGTATAAACCTTTCTGGGTTTGATTCATTTTATTCACAGAGAGTTAGTTCTATTTACTCCTCTGTAATTAGACCAGATAGCAACACCCTCTGCCCAGGTAGGGTCACCTCGAGCAGGTGACACAGGAACATGTCCAGATGGGTTAGGAATGTCTCCAGAGAGAGAAACTCCACTACCTCCCTGGGCAGCCTGTTGCAGTGCTCTAACACCTTCCATGGAAAGTTGTTCTTCCTCATGTTGAGGTGGTTCTTCTTGTGTTTTAGTTTATGGCCATTGCTCCTCATCCTGCCACTGGGCACCACTGAAAGGAGTCTGGCACCACCTTCTTGGCACCCACCTTTAAGGTATTTATATGCATTAATGAGATCCCCTCTCAGTCTTCTCCAGACTAAACAGGCCCAGATCCTTCAATTTCTCCTTGTAAGACAGATAGTCCAGATTGCTCATCATCTTTGTGGCCTCTATTGGGCCCTCTCCAATATCTCCTTGTGTTTCTTGAAATGTGGAACCCAGAACTGGACACAGCACTCCAGATGTGGCCTCACTAGGGCCGAGTAGAGGGGCAGGATCACCTCCCTTAATCTGCTGGACACACTCTTCCCAATAACTCCCAGGAGTTTTCTATAGTTTAAATGAAGTCATTGCATCGCTACAATAAAAGTGAGTGTCTGACATTGATAACTGCTGTGCTCAATTCTCATCCACGCTGTGACTTTCAGTGGCCCCTGAAAGTGTTCAACAAATTTCAGCAACCTAGGTTATGACTTGTTGGACTAACCAAGACCCTTAGGAATATTCACTTCATCTTGGACTATCTAATGCAGCCAAGGGACCACTTGACTAGGACGTCCAACTTTCTCTTCATAGTATTAATAAATTATGCTATCATAAATTAAACTTTTAAAATGTACATGATTATAGGAAGTAGGACTCCTTTTGGAAGGAGTGGTAAAGTGATTCAAAGGAGAATTTTTGATGCGCATTTTCTCCCTTAAGTGTGCTCACTGAACCACTGAACCTTCCTATGCACATTGAGCTACATATCATTGTTGCTGTCATTCCTAAGAGAAGGTTATAAAGAAATCCTCTTAGGAAGGCTTCTGATACAAAAAAGTTGAACAGTTTATAAAATTATATTGAAACCAAGTGATAAATATGCAAATTAAACTTGCCAGGTGGCAGGAACTCTTTCAATATTCCTTTTCACCTTTAGATAGAGTCTGAAAGTCTTCTGCCAGTCTCTCAGTCTCAAGGTGATTTTGAGGAATACTTGATGAGCAAATTTAAAATTGAAAATTTAATTTCCAAGGTCATTCTTAAACACTAAATGAAATACTTCAAGAAAAAAGTATAAATCAGGTATGAACATTTATAATGAAGAGAATGCGAAGAGCAAAGGGAGCAAGAACTCCATGCAAGGCAGGAAGCAAAGGCTATAGAAGCAAAAAAAAGTGTTACATCTATACAAAATCTTGAGTGTTTGTAAAAAGTCAGAAGGGTTGTTGTTGACCTGTTTCAGTGTATGTCCTTCCCTGACTGTGCCTGGGAGCAAGACAAAGAATTCAGAACAAACCTTCAGCTACTCAACAAGTTCTTTGTATAGGCTGAGATTAATTTTTTTTGACAGCTGACAATAGAAAGTGAAACACTTTACAGGCAAGCTAACTTTTTAAAGTAGTGTGAAATAGTGTTTGAAACAGTTTCAACACCTGTGGCAAGTTACAATGTTACATCATAGTGGTAGTTTACGTGAAGTTCTGAGAAAACAAATGCGATGTTTAAAGAATACTGTGACTGTATTTCGTCTGATGAAGTTAAAGATGAATGAAACAAGGTAAGCTGAGAAGTATTTTACTGGTATTCTCATTATTATTGTTACTGCTTTACTTCCAAAAACATAGTTTCAATTGACTCTATATAATGATGATGAGATTTTAAATTGTGTTATTAGGCCTGTTTCATTTGTTCAGTGCTAGAAAATACGGAAATAAAAGCAGAGGAATGTTAGTATAAATTGACCATATACTTTCCTTTTTGCACAGGTCAGCACAGGAAAGTAAAACTGAAACAGACACACACCTTAAGCGAAGAAAAGATTGAATTAGTCTTGTACTACATCTAATCATCTAAGACTTGAAGAAGGTTGGAATATATGGTTTCAAGATGTCTTTCTTTTAAAGCAGAAATTCCGGTAAATTAATATCCTAGATGTGATCTCAAAAATATTTTGAGTGTGCTGTATTGGTTTCTTCTCCTGCTCTTTTTAACTATCATCTTAAATGAAAGGAATGTCTTCAGATGTGACTGTGCGATAAGGAGCCGTGATGAAAAAAACCAATATCCTCATGCTTTTAATAAGGGCTTATCTTTATGGAATTGTCTATTTTCAGGGGTCAGGATTAATTTCCTGTCAAATATATCATACAGATATTAATAGATGTGCCTATCTAGTCCTGTTTCTTATTTTCTCTTGGAACAGGATTTTTCAATATTAGACAACAGTTGATGCATCTAACTACATCTTGGAGAAATTTTTGGATTTCTTAATTAATAAAATTTGTATTTCTAAGGATATGGTCTTTTCAAATTGTGGTTTAGATAAAGGCTTCCAATTTTTCCCTGCCTACCTCGTGGTTAGGTTCAGCACTTGGCAGCTTTTCCATTCTTTTGCAGAAGTTCATTTTGCTTCCTTACAATGGGGTTTCACAAAGCTTTCTCTCATTCTAGGAAACTCTGAAATATGACTAGCTTGTTTCTTGAAGAAAATGCTAAAGTTTGCCAAGGAGATACAATTTTTTAGTTCATTTCAGGTTTCAGTACCTAAATGCTACTATTTCCTGTCAGCCATCATTTCATGGGGACATTATTTATATCCTTTGACTAAATCTGAGTTATCTAGTTGCACTGTAACAATTCTTGGTTTTTGTTGAGCTTTTGATGGGATACGCTCCCTTTTTGGATGAGGGTGAAAGAGCAGGGGAGGCTGCTGTCCTGCTAAAGTTCTTTATCTCATAGTCCCATAGTTTTCTGAAGGTGGAGTTCAAAGGGGGTTACATGATAAAGCCAAGCAGTAACAGCAGCAGCAGCAGACCAACAGCAAGTAAAAAACAGCTTCTTCTTTTCTAAACTTACAGAAGTGTGGATTGTAATTGACCAATAAAATTGACACACAATTCTAGCTGGTTTTTTTAACCTATCCTGGTCTAATTCTAATAGTCATAAATCTTACACAAGCACTGCGTAGGTGTTACACAGATTACACAGATTTGCGTACATAGTTTCTATCAGCTCTTATTGTTTATGTGAACACTCTAAAAAATGTGAGCAGTATAGTTCCATCTATGTTTTGTCTAAAGTAGAGAAATTCTGTGGAAAGGTAACACTGCTGCAGAAGGAACTGTGTTTTAGGTCTCTTTGCTGCAGCTTTTCAATGTTTAAAGCACTTAGCATATATTTCTACTAAAGGTTAAAAATCTATATTTCTCTTTCACTTTGGTGTGACTTCATGTATCTCAGCTTATCCAAAGGTTCTAATTCAACCCCTGTGCTTTGGCTTTTCTCTGGGCCTGGGTCCAGAGGAGCTCTCACTCCAACAGGTTTTCCCCCATGAAACAAGATTATAAACACTCACATGCATCTCTACTATACAGTGTGTACCTCTGCTTCTTATACATAGATGTTAATGTGCATATGGAGTGTGAGTCCTGTTGTCTGGGTTTTTTACTTTTCCCTTGCTTGGATAAAACTTCTGCTTACCAACAATGCATCTCTTTTATTCTTTACCATATTTCTAACACTTCTTTGGCTGTACCAAATGAATGGAAATATTTAGTTAGACACCCAGACACACTGTGCTGATAGATTCCTCCTAGTTCTGTAAATTGAACAGTGGAATGTATTTTTCTATGGATATCTCTTAATTCCAAGAGAATCCACAAAGGGACATCAGTTGGGCCTTTAAGGAAACTAAATTTTTTTATGTCTAAGTAATAATTTTTCTTAGAAAACTTATTTTACTAGACTATTATTGAACTTGTAGAAAATACTGAAAGAAACTCAAAGAAAACAAGTGTCTCCAGCACAGGAAGGACATGGACTTGTTGAAGCAAGTCCAGGCGAGGCCACCAAGATGATCAGAGGGATGGAGCAGCTCTGCTGTGAGGAAAGGCTGAGAGAATTGGGATTGTTCAGCCTGAAAAAGAGAAGCTTCGGGGTGACTTAATTGTGGCCTTCCAGTACTTGAAGGGAGCCCACAAGAAAGATGGAGAGAGACTATTTATATATAGTCTCTCTATATATGGGCCTGGAGTGACAGGACAAGGGGGAATGGCTTCAAACTGAAGGAGAGCGGGATTTAGATTTGATATTAGGAAGAAATTCTTGTGCTACATAAAATATAACCATACTTGCAAGTACTTGGATCTCATGTGTGAAACAGGCAATACTGAATTCATTTGATGTTAAAAACAAAATCATGAGTTGATTTCTCCTAAATTTATAATCTCTATAGACTGCAGGGATAAATGTATTTTTGTGGTTTAGGTAAGAAATTAGCTCAGTTTTGCCACAGTCATCACAGATGCAGATTCCTTTGTTTGTTGTGGCTGTTTTCCTTTGCTGGAGTTCTGCTCAGTGGCTCTGACAGCATTACTACAACCACCATCTCTGGGAACTCCAACACCAACACATGGGCCAAAACAGCAGTTTCCCACGTTGTGGAACTAACATCAAATAGCTAAAGATTTCCCTGAACACAGGTTTTTAAGCATTCATTGGCCTGCCTCCCAGAAACTCAACTCACTTTTTCCACCTCTTGAAAAAACAATTTTAGGCATTCTATTTTGACATATGTCAGAAACCATTCCAGTATAACTGATCTGGTAGGAGTGTTCTCTGAATGCTGCATATTTGACTATGACTATGTTGGTTCTTATTCTGAAAGATTGTCCCTCATGGGCTTGGAGTGTGTGTGTGTGTTATAGTCCAAAAAGCTTACTGGAACAGCTCTGAATTGTCTACATGTTTCAGCCACACAAGAGAACAGGAATTACAACTGCATAATGAATATTTACTTTTGTTTGGATTCAGATGCTTATTTCCTTCTTGAAAGACTGTTTTAATCTCCTCAAAAGCTGTTCAGGCTTTTCCTCAGCTCTGTGGGACTTCATCATCAATCATGACACTCTGAGATGGCAGGCTGCCACAAGGGCAGAATAGCTGGTGCTGTACTGTCAACAGAAACAAGTGGCTTGAGAAGCTTTCCATTAGGATATGGCTGGACCCAGACCTCTGTTTATTAAGCTGATGTTTGGGCCAAACCACTTAGCAGCAGGATCAAACTAGTAATGAATGCACTGCAAATCATGGAGTGTGTGTATACTCTATACAGTCATTAGCAAAAGTAGGTCACGGGCCAGCAGCTCTGCAATCTTTGACTTAGTGCAGGCTCTGTAGGGAGAAAATGTCATCATTACTAAAACACAAATACAGATTCCTTTGTTATGTACTCAAAATTGACAGCTGTGGTAGAAAAGAACCTTAAAACAACACAGGAAGGACCTTTTTGGAAAACAAGACGAAAAAGCCACATCAACACTTCCTCCCTGTAGCAGGCTTAGGAGGAATTCAGAAATGCAGCAGCAAGCGAGTCCAGCGAGAGAATGAATTATGAATTATTTATTAATTTTACAATATCATTTATATATTCTAGTTCTAAAAGGACCATTGGACAATGTCCACATCTGTCCTGAGGTGATAGGCTGAAACATCAGATGCCCATTTAAAAATATTATGTTACTGTAAGTGAAAATATAAGTGAAAAAACAACAGGTGTGAGAATTATTTACAAAGACCTATCTTACTGTTTACATAGCTCTCATAGCAAAGGGAAGTTCCCATAGAATCAGTGCAAGGAGATGGAAAATTCCTCTGCCCAGCAGCTTTTCAGTATCCACACCTCCCAAAACCAAAACAAACACCAAACTTCATTTTGTCTGTTTTCAGCCATGAAAACTCTAACAATCTGATTCTGCTCAGGACCCTTCTCAACATGCCGTCAACAAACATCATAAGAAGATTTGTGCAGAATCCTTTAAGGAACTTCATGATGTCAACGCTTCTAAACCAGAAGCTAGACTTATGCTCTGACTCTTTCTTTAAGCAGCTTGTCTGCAAAAATTGTAACAAATCTTTGTTCAGACTGAGGAGTTCCATGTAACTTTAATTGAAATAATATTTTTTTAATTATATGAAAAATATTTGGGATTAAGATGCCTTCAGATTATTTTTAATGGCAAAGTATTTTATACATGGAAATCCTGCTAGGAAGAGAGGCTAGATGGGTAGAAGAAGGTGGGAGGAAAATAAGGGTTAGGAGTTGAAACAGCAATGAACCTCCTTGTTGCTTATTTTTCATCCTGCAAGGTTGGGGGAAACAGAGGACTAGAAACTTCCACAGGCACTAATGAGTTTAATTTACAGCCCTGGAAAGAGCTTGGGTTGGTGTAATGATAAAGGTATACAGATCTTAAGCAGAAGAATTATAAACCTGTGTTTCTATAGTTATAAGTAAGAATATGTATTGGGTGATATGGTGAAGGGTTTTTAAGCATAGTAATGTGATTTTATAGTTTAAGTTAAGAATTTAGATTTTACAATAGAAGTATATATCTGTACGTGTGCTAGCAAGTTAAAGTCTGGTTAAAAACAGACGCAATGCAGTAAAAAATACCAAAGGTGATAGGTTATAAAGTCAAACCAAAGTTTCATGTTGAGTGCTTATTGGACCAAAAAGTTATAAATTACCATGTAACTTTGAAGCTCGTGACTGTCTTAGTTATGGCAACTTGTTACTAAATTTACTGTCTCTGAGACTGATGCCTTGTTGGATTTTTCAAGTAATAAATCGCAAATAGCCATGATGGTCCCATCTCTTTGAAAAGGCTCTGACACAAAGTGTGCTTTCAAACAGCTTAATTTCATTTCTTCTAAAACTTTTCTATCTTTTAATCTAGAAGTGTAAGATGCTTTTTAATTGACTTATTCATTCTGGAAGTTCTTTCTAAGTTAATATCCAATAGTTTATATAGGTCATCATTAATCTTTTATATATTTCATTGTCGTTACTTACCCTTCCTTACTACTGCCCCCACAATTTTTAATGAAAAAAGGACATTTTAAGAAATTATTGTTTATCATAAAATACTTGTTCTTTTGCAGTGTGGATAAAAAGAAGTGGGCAGAAGTGATTTCTAGGGAAATCATGAATGCATCCAGTACAGCTGACCTAGCTACTCCCATTTAAATTAAACTGATTTTTTTTTTCACTTAGGAGGCAATTTAATTGTCTCACTACATGTCTCTTTCCCATGCATTCAGTTGTGCTATGATTTTTCTTTAAATGCAGAGAAGATCACTGAAACTATATTGTAAAAGGGATGTAGATAAAGTCAACTCAAACCAGAGGCAGAACAGCAGAAAAAGCTTTGGTTTGGGTGTCTTTAGCTGCAGAGTCATGTGATATCAGTTAATGGACTCACTAAAATTAATTGCATTCAAACCTAATGCAGTTCTGTTGTGCTCATGGTGGAAGAAGTGAGAAGAAATGATTGTGGGGAAAGGAACTGACAGTATTTACTATCTTTTGCTTTACACTTATTCAAAAAGTGTTCTTACAGCTTCAGATTAAGCAAAGCCCACAGCCTCATTTTTCAGACAGAGTAATTACACTTGCCTTCTGGAAGCTTCAAAGCATAAGTGTCAAAACAGGACTTCCCTCCCCCTCCCCACATCCCCTCTTCCCTGAAACAGACTCTTGCTAAATGAAACAAATTTCCTGAAGAATTTCAATTGAAAAAACTTCATGGTTTGACAGCATATTGTTTCACTGGAGTTTACTGAATCAGCTATTATCAGCCTTCAGGGAAGGGAAACAGCTAGAATAAATTAGAATAACTTCTTGCAGAGCTGGCTTCATAGCAAGTGAGAGTTGAGAATTAAGAAGCATTAGCTAACTTGTTTTCTTGTTTGAGGATTTTTTGTGTGGAGCTGACTTTGAAGACCAAAATTCTACCTAGACAGGATGAAAAACAACTCAGTTTTTCCTTCCTGGGAGTTGTAACCTGCCATTTTGGCCTTCAAGGTACCCAACCAGCTCTGTACATGAACACCTCAGTCTTGGTGATCTTTCACCATGTTCAATTGTTTTCCTACAGCTGAACAGCAGCAGCACCCACAGAGACCAGCTGGGTCAGGTGAGTGCCTGTTGCAAATTCAAGGCTTGCTTCTTACACCTTACAGGTGACTCGTCTGATTTTTACTCTCTCTACACCACCTTCCTTGCAATTTATGGGATGAAGGTTTTCATGCTGTTGTGAGCTATTCAATTAAACAATTGATTAATTACTAGCTATTGAGCATTTGTTACACAGGAATACTTAAGCTATTCATCCTACAGACTAAGCAAAAGCTTGTTACCAACTGACAGACTTAGAAACACATATCCAGTTGCAGATACCTAGAACAAATATATTTCCTGATTTATTTCAGGGCAGCAGCTGTCCTGGACAATATTTTTGGCTAACAGTTGAATTTTCTTAGCCAACTGTATATTTCCAGCTATATTTAAATATCTCTGCTCCCTCCTCTGCTTTCTGCGGGTGTTCAGCATCACAAATAACTTACAAATAACCTCTTTGCTGCTCTCCTGTTTATCCACTTCTCATAAAAAGAGTGATACAGAAACGAGAATGGTTAAGACCATATAAAGTGAGCATTTTGTTAGTCATTACTATGACCACTTCTGTATTTTTATTAGTCATTAATAAAATGTGACAAAAATAAAATACAGATGTGACAACATCTGTATTTTCATCTCAAACTAGGAAAATGCCGCAGTCATTCAATTCAATAATCATCAGGACAGGCTCAGCCTGTCAAACATGTGCAGAAGTTTGTTACACCAAAGGCAATCCCCTTAAAATTCACATGTGCACACACATGCACTGCACTGGTTACAGCAAAGAATGACCTTTTCTATGCTTGATTAAAGGCTTCAAGATGAAATGGTCTTTTCTTAAAATCAGATCTAATCATAAAGAACAACACAAATAGCTTTTACTCGTACTTGTAGGTCCTAAATAGTGAGGCAAACTAAGTTTCTGAGTAATGATTATCTTTCAAACGAATGACCAGATCAAGGACAATTTGTCAAGCCATGACATATTTATCTTCAAGTTTAGAAAATGAGATCTTAAAAATAATTTACCTTGGGTTTTTTTATTTAATACTGTTATTGAGTTTATAATATCTGAGCTTTATTCTTGCCACAAAACCCACTAAACCTTTATTTAAATAAATTAGAGTTTTCATTTTATAATTCAGTTCTAAAACCAGAGTTTTCAGGAAATTTAGCAGTATAACAGGATTGCAAAATATGGTGACACAACCAATTTCTTTTCTTACGTTTTTATGTCTTGCATATCTTTTTTTCCATCATGGCACAGCCTGAAAAGCTGCTTTGTAGACCTGCCATAGATTTTATGTAGATAGGGAGCACTTGTTCCTTCTGTAACTCTTACCCAAAATAGAAGTTATACGTTAGCGAGTTCAATTCTTTTTATATGCTTCCTGTAAATAAACACTTACTTCATGCGTGAATTTCATGAAATAGACCCAAACAAACAGATTTGAGTATCCAATTCACATATGAACCATTGCCTTGTCATCTGACAAATAGTGTGTACAAACCCTGATCAGTAACTTTTAAAGTACAGCTTTAAACATTTGTATTTAAGTCCAGCTGCTTTGATTAAACACAGTGAGAAAATCTATTTGTTTTATTTAATGAACCAAAATCTTGTAATGAGATTGCATCTGTGAATAATGTTGTATATGAATTATAGTTTATTCCTACAAATATTTGGCAATACACAGGTAAAATAAATTTTACATTAGTATTCATGCCAGCGAACTAATTTTCTCATTATATTTGCAGCAAGCAGAGGGAAAGGGGTAAACACAGTCAAAACAAATGCAATTACATTGAAAAATTGCTGGAAGATAAGGTATCAGTACAAGTGCGCTTAGGAAAAAGCCTTCGAAAGTTATTTATGAAGAATTTTATTTTATTGACTGCATTATATTCCCCTTATAAAATCAAAGCATATTCATCTGACTGCCACATCACTGTTTAATCTTTGATTTGAAGAGTAATGGTAAAGAGATGCATAAATTAAAAAAAACTTCACTGCCGATGTTATAAAAAATGAAACATTTGAATGTTTCATTCAAAAAGACCAGTCATTTTGTCCAAGTGTTGCCTTCTAAAACAGAGTGAGTCACACTCACTCTGTTACGAGAAATCTGTTATAGGGGGATGTGAACAACTGAAAGAATTGTTGATCAGTAATTGAAAAAAAACCACATGGCAAACCAAACTGCTAAAATCACTTTATTCATGGATTAGTATTGTTAAATAAGATCCATTGTATTTACTAAAGACTGTAATTTGCAGCTTTAGCAGAATATTTGTATTAATCCAAAATTCATTAATTTGAACAGGTCTCTTACAAAGATGACATTATTAGTCTAGTAACTGAGATGAAACATAGAAGTTCTGTGTTTTTTTAATGATTAAGAATGGAAGCTGCAAATGTCTCATCATGAAAACTGAACTCCATTTAAAACAAAAGTATTTAAGCAAAATTAAGTATTTAAGCACTCTATTTAAGCAAAAGTATGAATAATTATAATACTTGTGGAAACTCAATTAAGTTATATAAATATATATTTTAAAAAGTCTTTTTCTTTTAAACTCAGGTTAATTAAAGCATGTCTTGACAGTGACTAATATTTAACACCATCTCTAATTCTTACAAAACACATCAGAATGAGAGAAAATGAGAGCAGGAGAAAGAGAAATCCACCCTTTTTGCATATTCACACCTATGAAAAGCAGCCTGGAGAGTGCTGCAACCAGAGCAAGAAGAGAATGTGCAGCCCATAATCCAGGGTGTGATGTGGTGATTTGTCCAGAAGGATGCTCATGAAGAGCATTGTCACCCTACAGGCTCAAAAGGTGAGTTCCCACAGGCAACTTAGCTGTAGGACCCAGCCAGCAGAAAGTTTGTGATCTCCTATGCACTCACCAGGACTGTTGTGGCTACAGAGCTCCCACAAAATCATGCACCCATCCAGGTCTTGGGCTGCAAGGCATGCCAGAGCCTTCTGCTGATAATAGATGGCAGTGGTGGGAACAGCATGATCAAGTGAAGTAACCTTTCTATTTCCTCAACTTGAGGAAGTAGAAAGGTTAAAGAGCATCAGGGAGTCTAAGAAAAAGAGAAAAAGAGACTGGCAGAACCGTGCCTTACCTGAGACAGGAGCAGCCACCAGAAGAAAGCAAAAGACCAAGGGATTCCTCTATCCTGCCCCAACAGGCAGGAGCTTAAAGGAAACATGTGGATGAGGGCAAGTCTATGCCCAGGGTGGCAGGCAAAGCCCCTCTTGGCCTACCTTGCCTTGCCAGGTGCCACAGTATAGGCCAGGAATCACAAAATCACAGAATAAGCTGGGTTGGAAGGGACCCAGAGGGATCATCCAAGCGCAACACCTGACCCTGCACAGAACACCCCAAGAATCCCACCATGTGCCTGAGAGCATTGTCCAAACACTTCCTGAACTCTGTCAGGCTGGTGCTGTGACCATTCCCTCAGGAGCCTGCTCCAGTGGTCAGCCACCGCCTGGGTGAAGACCCTTTTCCTGATATCCAACCTAATCCTCCCCTGACACAGCTTCAGGCCTTTCCCTTGGGTGCTATCACTGTTCACAAGAAACAAAAGATCAGTGCCTGCCTCTCCTCTTCCCCTCACAAGCAAGTTGTAACTGCAGTGAGGTCTCCCCTCAGCCTTCCTTTCTCCAGGCTGAACAGAACAAGTGACCTCAGATGCTCCTCATAAGACTTCCCCTCTAGGCCCTTCACCATCTTTTCAGTCCTCCTTTGGACTCTCTCTAATAGTTTAATATCTTTCTTATATTGTGGTGACAAAAGCTGCACACCTGGTATGTGCCAGGTACAACAGGTACTATGGATGTGGAAAGACAGTCAATGGATGCTGTAGATGTTGGTCCATCTACACCAGAGTTGTTGTCAAGGTTCAGAAAATGCCACTCTTCATATCACAATCACCTCCACAAGGAAGAAAAGACAGATAATAATTGTGTGTGACTCCCTTGTGAGCAAAACAGAGCATCCAATATGCCAGACAGACCCTCCTGTCAGGGAAATTTTCTGTCTCCCTGGTGCCTGGTCCAAGGACATCATTAGGAAACTCCCTATTGTTATATGATATAACTAGCCCTTGAAAAAAAGACTTCTGAGAGACACCAGCATATTCAGTAGTTAGACAGAAGGACTGCTTCCATGGAGGAAGGAACTGTGCTTCCAAGAGGCCAGATTTGAGGCAGAGTTAAATCTAAAAAGTCAAGCATAAGATAATTTATGCCCTAAAGCCATCACCTTTTCTGCAAGGCAGCACATAAAGACAGCTGGGTTATTTCTGGGTACTGCAGCACAATTCCATCTCAGGAAGACCACCAATAGGTAAAGCAGATGATGTACCACACCACAGCAATTCGCAATGTGCCTGCAACTTCTTGTGAGGGAGCAGTCACCATCCGACTGGGAAAATCACAACTCATTGGCAGACTTCTTCTGCTACTGAATGAGTAATGTAAAAATAGCTTTGAGATATCACGCCCTTTTCACTCTCAAAAAATTACATATACCTCCAAAAGTCAAAATAGTGCTGCACACTATGCAAAGGGCACGTGAAGGAAAAGCTAATTAAGTGGATGAAGATTTGTTAATTATGTATCACCAGACTTGCTTTACACTTGTTAACTGTTATCAGAACCATAATAATTATGAACCTGTACTAGCAGCTTTGAATATTACTAACTGTGGTGGGAAGGAAAGAATGTGATTAATGTGCCATAGAATCAGGATGGTAAATGACTTACCTGCCAGACACGGTGTCATATGCTGACTTGAGTAGCATGCTGATGAAATTTTCACGGATATTTCTTCTGACAATTTAAAAAATGTCTTACTTGAGTATAATCTGAGATCTGTAAATTCACACACATAAAGGAAAGTGTAGGTGCACCCAATACTTGGGTCTAGTCTCCCTAGTCAAAGGTCTACACACATTAAGAGTTTCACTTAATACGTGCTTAAAAGTGAATTGAAGGGTAGTGCAAAGAGGGGATTGTAGTGATACTACTGGTATATTAGTTTCATTTCTGTTTTCCTCATTATAGAAATATGTCTAAAATGGACACTTGAGCTTTCTTTTCCCACAACCATCATAGAAAATTCTTTTTTCATATTTTTAAAAATTTATCCTTGTAGTTAAAAAATAGCAAGACTACAATGTCTTTGAAACCCTAATGATATAATGCAGAAAACACTAACTTTTTAGGTCAGAAGGTACAGAAAGATACTGTCATATTTGACCACCACTAGGTGTCTCATATATATTTATATCTATGGGGTATTCAACTACTTTTGCTATTTTATAATTGGGAAACCAAGTTCTACTGAAAAATATTTTCACACAAACTGTGTCTGACAGGGAAGGTATTTGCCTCCTTATCTCAGCCTTTTAAACAAATTAAATGTTTCAATAAATTGTACCCTAAAAACATTATTTGCTAGACACCATTTCTTTCATTAGCAGTTCTTATAGGCCTATTTACAACTAAGGTATAAATGTAAGAGTAAGTTGTATAAGTTCTTTTCCAAAAGTGGTTTATCCTTGCTTAGGGAAGGAAGGAAGGCATACTTGGAGGAAAAATGGACAAATTCATCATGAATGTGTCAGCAAAATGCCAGTTACAATAACACTTCTCAAAAGTCATAGGGAGAGAATGAGAGAATATTAACATGTATGCTGATATTGTCATCCATTTAGCAAAACCCATAAACAGACAGTGGCAAATATTCTGACTAAAAGCCCTCTAGGTGTTACAGCTTGTTCTGAGAATATTTGTAGTCCACCTTCACAGCTGTGCATTTTCAAATACCGTGTTTAACTGGAAGGAGAAGCACAGAATTTGATGCCATGGTGGTAACCAAGTGGAAACGTGGTAAAGGAGAGAAATGAAGCCAAGCACAAGAACTGGGCAGTGACAGGCAAGACAGGTGAGCCATAAAAAAATTACAAGGACAAGGATCATTGCTGGAAGATGGAAGATTTCCTGTATGAGGGAAATGAAAGATGGATGGGTCCTACTTGATTGAGGCCTCAGTTTTTGTGGATTTTTAAAATTTTATTTTTGTCCTCTCACTCCTTCATGAAGAAGAAAAATACAGCTTCAAAAGATGATTCTCCAGCTACTTTCATTCTGATAGAAGTCCTGTTTCAGTCAAGCCCTTTTTTTCTTCATGTGGATTACAAATAATGACCATTCAAGCAAAAGAGTAAAATATATAATGAATAAGGTTCTCTGTCTCAGCAGTTTCTGGTTTTTTTCTCAAAAGATTATTTTTAACCTGAGAATGTGCATGTTCATGCATGTATGTGTGTGTCAGAAGACAGCTGAGTCTGTTTGTTCTGAAGTGTCAAACTGTAAGTGCAGAGCATTCTCTACTTTTTACTTGGCAAGAGTTAGTTCTCAGATGGAAATCTGAATCAGAGAGCTGAAGGCCGCAGGACTAATAAAAACTAGTTTTAGGAGCTCAGAAAGTTTTATCTGATTTGCATTCAAGAATAAATTATGTAATATAGTCAGACCAAAGAACTGTTATGACCAAAGGGCACATGGCACTGACTGGAACCTAACAGACAATTTAGTGCTCATGAGTAAACCTATACAATACATAAAATTCACACTTTTACTTACTTCTTCACAATTTTCACACTTCCACATGTTATTTGAAGTACTAAAACCTAGTGAAAGTCTGAAATTCTTTCAGAGGTGAAATGATCAAAAAGCTGGAGCACCCTTCCTATGAGGACAGGCTGAAAGAGTTGGAGTTGTTCACGTCAGAGAAGAGAAGGCTCTGGGGAGACCTTAGAGCATCTTCCAGTGCCTCTGCAAGAGAGCTGGAGAAGGAATTTACACAGAGGTATGTAGTGGTAATGCAAGGGGAAATGGTTTTAAACTAAAAGAGGTACAGACTAGATATTAGGAATAAATTCTTTACTGTGTGGGTGGTGAGACACTGGAACAGTTAGCCCAGAGAAGCTGTGGCTGTTGCATCCCTGGAAGTGCTCAAGACCAGGCTGGATGGGGTTCTCGCAATCTGTTCTAGTGGAAGGTGTCCCTGCCCATTGCAGGGATGTGTAACAAGATCATCTTTAAGGTGTGTTCCAGTCCAAATCATTCTACGATTCCTTGATTCTTGGTTTGGCATCTTGCCATGGCAGAAGGAGGGAATATGCTAGTGACACAAAAATTTTTGAGAGACTCAGATGAAAAGGTAGGATCCATTCATTATTAAGGTCAGCTAATACACCAGGAATATCAAAGATTCTTTTAGGCTCTTCGGAAGTGATGACAACTCCACTTGAAAAAAAACTGCACTTTGTTTTTTAAAGCCTTCTAAAAGACTAAAGCTGATAGTGAGAGAGAGAGAGAGAGAGAGAAAGGGATTGTTTAATGCATTTTTTCTGGAATTTTTAGTCTGCAGAACTTTTTTGTAAATGCTTGACAATGCTGAGAATTAAGCTACGGATGTCAGTGGACCTGAAGAGTTAACAGGATTCCACAAGCTTGTCAGCAGCTATGAGAGACGCAGTCTAGACAGATGTCTAAGAGAAAGATATGTGGGATAGATAATAAAGGGGGCTTACTTGACATTCTGAGCTAGCGTTGACCAGATTTCTCCAGCTCTTTTTCTTCTCTCTTGCTGTATTTTCTTTACCCGCACAACCTCCCACCAAAGCGAACAAAGTTTTGAAAGTATTTCCCACTTGCAATGCTGCATCAGCACTGGCATAGTGTATGATAGTGCTGTAGAATGGCAAGATCCATCACAGTGTACTTATGCATGTCACTTTTTTTCTTTTACTGTTATTTTCAGGCATATTTACAGGAAATTTTTTGTTTCCTCTTACCAAAATGATTTTTTACCTGCTTTCATGGATGTAAAAACAGCTTAGATGTGTGTGTGTGTGTTTGTGTGTGTGTGTGTCTGTGAATGCCCCAAATTGAATTCTTGAATTCCCAAGCACAAGTCCACTACCTGCTGGCAGCAATAGATACGGGCTCTTTGAAAATTTTGTCAGCATCTGGACTAAACAAAAGTGGCCTGCCCCAAATCCTCAAATTAATAAAGAAACATAAGATAAAACCACTAATTAAGAGGCTGATCATGTGTTGTGTTTCAGCACATAGACTCTTGAAATGGGGAAAACAGGACAACCAAGGATTTGGAAAGGACTTGCACTGAAAAGGATTCCTATAAAAACTGCTCTTGGAAAGAAGATGATCCCGAAATGGTGAAGATCTTGCTGGAGGAGAGATCCTGGAAGTGAGGGAAGATCCTGGAGATCAGGGAGCTGTAAGAAGACCAAAAAAGAGGGTTGCCTGGGTACCTTGAGAAGAAACAGCTGTGATGGGTAAAGATGAGCAACAGCACAGAGGGAACCAACCCAGTTTTCTAGAGACCTTCCTGGGCCAGGTGGGGCCTCCTGCAGTGAAGGCATGGTGAGACCTAAGGAGCACAGAGGTGCAGGGGAGGGTGTGACTGTGAATGTGTGAAGTAATCATGCAGGGTAAAAAAACCCTCATTGCCCTTTTCTTAAATAAGCTTCAGTACCCAGATCCCCTCTGGTCTGTCATTTACTATGTCCCACCTGCGACACTTGGCACTGTCTCTTCCCTGTTCTCTTCTCCCACTCCTGCCCTGTCCTTCCCTATTTTCCTAGTGCCTGCAGTGACTTTTGAATCTTTTTTTTCCCACTAGGAACAATAGCAGCTGTGGCAGAAACTGGTTCAGGCCTGCTGTCACCTGTTTGGCCCTGGCACAGAGCAGTTCCCAGGACAGCTATCCCTTTCCTCTTTCTCTGGTGCTCTTTCCTCTTTCCTTCTCTCTGGTCCTCTAAGCATATTAGCAAAAAAGATAAAATTGAGTACTTTTGTTTTTCTATTCTTAAATAAACTCAATACTGTAATAATTCCAGGCTGACTTTCTGCAGAAATTTCAGGGTTTTGCACCATGGAGCCAGAAGGCTGCAACAGGAACCAAACAGAGAGAGTGCAAACTTCTGGTTGTACTTTTTAACACAGGTATGCATCAATACTACTTCCTCATCCATCTTCAAAGCATGAGGCATTCATAGTGGGGAAAAGAAGAGTGTGAATACATCTACATTTCAGACCACAAAGCCTGATGAGGCAGAGTAACCTCTGGTTACTGTCACCTCCAGATGTTTTGTTTCTGAGGCTTGATAGGCTGGAGCAGTTCAGGTATACTTGCTACTGTTCAGTCTGCACAATACCCACACCCATATTTTGGGGTTTTCACTTTAACACTGTGCCTAGGAAAATAGTTCATTCTTTTTGGCTCAAGCCTAACAGAAAATGAAGGGAACAGAGCAAAAGCGGTTCTCAGTTGTTACAGTCCTGTTTTTAAAGTTATTAGAAATGCCTCTGCCTGAGTTGAGGTGCAAGTGAGTCCATATGCCAAAGTCAATAGTATGGATTTATTTGATAGTGAATATGAGAGAGAGAGAGAGAGAAGAGAGAAAAGGGAAGAGAAATAAATAGAAAAAAGGTGGGGGAACAGAAAGATAGATTAAAGGAAGTATCACCACTCCATGGATCCTGATGGTGTCCTGTTGATCCTTGCCAACTGGTCATCTTGGTGGTGAGGGTTCTTTTTTTTAAAAAAAACCATAAAATCCAATGGATTAATATACACTCAGGCCAGGTGGGAATAGCCAGGTACCTCCCTTCAGAGGCGGGGCAAGTTTGTCACTGTCTCTTGCAACAGAGTCAGGATTAGTTGCATCACTGTGTCACATGCAATTCTGTGGTGCAAGGCCTCAGGAACCAGTCTGGGGAGCGCTTTGGGGGGTCTTTGATGGATTATGACACCCCCTCAGCTGCCTCCCATGTGAATGTCCCATGGATGTGGCCTCCCCAGGGTTGGGGGTTCCACAGTGGGCCAGTTTGTGTAAGGGAGGATGGGTGTTCACTGCCTCTGACCAGAGGTTAAGCCACGCTCCCGAAACCTCCTCCTACCTCTCGGTTGGGGGGGAGTCTGTGTAAACCTGTGGTCTCCCTGAACCCAAACCCAGCCAGGGATGATTCTCAGTGCAGCTGCTGGGTCTGGCTTTCTTGTGAATGCATTCTTCTCCCTTAGCCTGAGAAGACTGAACAATAGTGTCCCCTTTATCTTAACTCACATTCCAAAGTTCCAGTCAGGCATCTTCAAGGAGGCGTGGGCTTCTGTGGTCGCAGCTTCTTTATTCACATTTTGCTACAATGGGCAAACCTCCTTCATAACAGTGTTTAAAGCACGAACCATTTCCATCTCTGACATCACTAGAAAAGTGAAACATGAAAACTCACTGTAAGTTTTGAGTCCCAGAAGACTGCTCATTACAAAGATACCTGTTATTTCAGACGCCCTAATAGCCTGTCTTTATATTAAACTGTGGCTCATTCAATAAATACCTCCAGGAGCCTGTGAACATGGCCCAAACCACTCTGCTTCACAGGCTGTATAAAGCAATGACCACAATGATCATTTCATGCCATGAGACACAGAAACTCTGGCACCAAATAATTTCTTTTAAAGTAGCTAATCCAGCATGCATCAGTTTAAAGTGAAGTGCCATCACACTCATCAAGCTCATTTTATCCAGAAAAGTAGAGCCCATTATTTGGAGAGATTGATGTCAGAAGGTGACTTTGACCCTCAATCTGCCTGTAGTCTTGATGTCCACACTGACTGTCATGAATTATCAGTAGTTTTCTGCATCAAATAGCAGCCTAGGCACAAGGGGAGAGTAAAATAAAAAATATTGAAGTATTTGATTATAACTAATCCTTTAATGACATAAATGGGGGCTCTATGCCCATGCAACTTCTGAAATGAAGAGCTATTACATGGATAGCCAAAATCTGAACGATTTTTGTGATTCTTACAAATCTGAACAAAAAGCTACAGATGTGAAACTCTCATACTTACAAAATGGCATCTAGGCAGAAGCTGGATCCTACCAAGCAAAAAAGAATATATTGGCAGGATGTTATTAAAAATTTGAAAAATTTCAATCCTTCAGAGTAAACTTTGAAAGATAAATATACAAACTTATTCAAATAATGGGTTTTCATTCCTTCACCAAAGACTATAAAAACCTTTGAACTATAAAATTTACTAAAAAAGAGGGATGGTTAAAACTCCTCTTCACATGTATTTATCAAGACTGTGAGACAAGCATTAAGATGTATGTTTGGATTCTACATAGAAGTAGGCATGAGAAACAAAATGATGGTATATGTATGCGCTAGAAGTTCAAAGAAAAGCTCATTAATGTTTTGTTGATTTTGAAAAGACTGTGGATGAAACCCAGTATGTCAGATTAATACATATTTTTTAATGCTTAATGGTGACATGAAATATGCAGATAATGAAAAAAATGAGTACTTGGGGAGAAAGTAGCAATACAAACAGATTGTGAAGCTGCTAAAGAGTGTTACATCAAGAGAGATGTATGCCAAAGTTGCACACTTTATCTCTGTAACTGTTCAGCACAGATGCAGAAAGTAAAACAATCTGCAGCAGAATCAAAAACATTGTAAATGAGACATTTGAATGAAGGAAGTGAATATTAACAACACAGTGGGTGCTGGTGACCATGTTTGAATATCATTGACTAGAGCAGAATTCAGGAATTCCCTGTGAATGGCATCCCAAAGGGTTTCAGAAGAGTGAAAAATGTTAAGGAAACCATAGCAACAACATGAAAAAATGCCAACTCAATAAAATCAGCAAGAGAAATTATCAAGTCTTGCTGGACTGACTGAATAGGTCTCTCTATTAATAATAAAATGGTAAAAACATAAGGAAAATAACTGGACAAATCTCAAAAGGCTCCACAGAGTAAAAAAAATTTGATCTTCACATCTGCTTAGGATTACCATTGACCTTTTTGTACACTTCTGAAGGTGCTTGTGAAAGAAGATCATTTGAAGGTTCTTCTAACAGGTGTGTTTTCTAGGTACTGATGTTAAAAATTGTATTTCTTTTGGATGTGACTGCTCTCGTAACTTCTGCCCTCTCTGCTTCTACTAATGTCTTTACCTAAATGCTTTATCAGAACACATATCTTAACTGAGAGCTCTGTCTTCAAAATGCTGTACTAAAAATTAAATCTTCTCTTCTTACAGATATTCAAAAAGTTATTACTTTGGTTTGTGGGGGGGATGTTTTGTTTTGTTTTGATTGTTTTGCTTATTTATTTATTTATTTGTTTATGTATTATAATGAATAGCAGTTTTCTCATCAAAACTCTTCAAAGGAGAGTGTTCGACCTGCCTCCACAGTCCTAAAAATGTCATTCAATGCTCTCCTCCTTTCCATTTGGTATTTTCCCTATTTATTAATACAATATAGCAAGAAAAAAGACCCTTTGAAAATCCTCATATTCACCAATTTTTTTTATTAATCTGTGTAGCTGCATTCATCAGAAGGAAACTCATGTCTAAATAATCAGGATTCTCTTCAAACTTAAGTTGAGACTAAAATCTTTAGATAATCTAAATGTCATAAATTCATGGTCATACATGACAAAAGGCTGCAGTTGCAACACAGACCTTTACTCACTTGTCCTTCAGGTTTCCGTACAAATTCAGTCAATATATCCTGATTGTAACCATCCTTATTGTAATTTGCCATAAGTACCGTGAATAGCAGTTTCAACAGACACAGAAGTCAATTAGTTGAATTTATCAATTTGGTGAGCTTGGGAGCTGCAATTTTCCTTTTTTTCCCTGTCCCAATCAAGCCCTAAGCTTTTTTCACTTGTTTACAGGGGCAGTTTCATTTGTATCAGTCTGTTTGGCTGAAACTGTAGGAGCTGAGAAAATGCTGCTTCTCCACTTGCTAAAGCCAGGTGAAAAATAAACCTTGCAACAATGACAATTTTTATTAATGATTCACATAAAGATCTGCATCATTAGATCAAAAAGTACAGCTGGCTTCATCTTACTGAAGAAACAGGAAAATGGCTCTTAAGGTTATTTCAGATACAATACACTGAAACAAAAAATATCCTACTGCAAAGTCAGATAAAAAGTGCTTTAATATTAAACAATATTCATCTGAACATCTATAACCAAACACAATTATTGCCTTATTATGCAGTATGTTCAGTTTATGCAGTGAATAGATAGACCTCATGCAGAATGAATCAGAAAATGAAATTTGAGTATGGGAGGAAAAAAATCTTACTCCAGATAAAAACATGTATTCAGGTACTTCTTTGCAAACCCAGAGATATCTGGGGTGGGTGGTTTTTTCTGGTTTTTTGGTTGGTTTGGGCTTTTTTTTATTCTTTGTAGTTTAATAAGTGAGACATTTAAAATAATCTTGCCAAAAAGAGATGAACAAAACAAGCAGCAACTTTGTAAAATCTACTGCCAAAACTGATTCCATGGTATAATACCCTCTTGTTCAGTTTCTGAAGGAGTAATTTGTGAGGCTCTGGTCATCCTGTCTTTCAATATAGTGCATATTGTAAGAAAGTACTCTGTACTCTAAAGGTAAACCCAAAAATTAGGAAGGAGCAATTCGGTGCTCTGTATATAAGTAATTTTTTTTTTTTTAATCACAGCTTAATTTAAAAAAAAAGAAAAGGAGGATAAAACATGAGTGACTTCAAAATGTGATGCTTTGTATGTAAACACAGTCTACTTCTATTCAAATACATTGGTCCAGCTGGTGCCTCTTTGAGTTAAATATGGACAAAACTTACGGAGTTAAAGCATTATGCTGGTCTGTTCCTAAATCTAGGTATCTCCTATATTTATGGTTACATGTCAATTCTCAAGAATTTGCAATTCTGCAAATGCAATAACCAAAAAACTCTTAATGAGTATAAAGAAAAAGAAAGAGATAAAAAACCCTACCCACAACACCCCACTTCCACAATTTAGTTTTAAAAGCCCTGTAAGTCTTGTACTGTATTTTTCAGGTGTGAGGTGGAGTTACCAAGCACTAGAATTTTCCATGTGATCAATAGTGTATTATGTTCTGAAAATGAATCTTCCTGCAGATTAATACACAGTTTCTCACTAAGAGGGTGGCTTTAATTTAGCTGAAATCCAAAATTCAGAGCACAAAACACAAAGCTTGCACTGAATCTGTACTCACTATGGGACTGAACTAAAATTCATGATAAAATGAAAGTAATTTTACAGGCAGTGAGTCATTAAGTTATTTTAATTTTCACCCTCTAGTGTAGTAGAAAAACATCTGAAGCAGATGGATTTTGCAGGTATTGAAACAGTTTAAAAGAACAAGGGAATTTAGGCATAAATGCTTTTGAGGGAGAAAAATAAGAAAACAGGGTAAAATTACTTGGAAGACCTGAGAGAGAAAAGAAATGAAGCAAACAAATAAAATTGCTAGATTTCAAATGCTGGCAACAGCATACCAGTGAAGAAATACGTTGAATTTTTAAGAGGTAGTACTAACCAAGAAAGGCAAGTGTTTTCAGGAGTCTCTCATGAAAATTTATTTTGTTTTCTCTTTTCCTATTCCCAGTTGAAGGAATGTTGAGTTGGCATTGAGATGCTTTTTGCAAACTTTTGCAAGCAATTACGTTATATGTATCAAAAGCTGATAAAATCTTTTCACTTCTTTCTAATGAACACATTTCTCTTGTGGGTTTTTGTTTATGGAATTAAATTGAAATATTTTATTCCCTGGCGCTCCCTTTATGTGTTTTGAATAATGCAGTAAATTCTCACAGATCCTGCAGTGCCCCAAAACAAGGTTAAATACACAATCCTTCAGTTATGTTTTATAGCAAATTGAAAGGGAAATGTCAGCTCAGTGAAGCTCCATGGTCATGCAAAGGGAAACCTCCTGGTGATGCTTTCATTAGTCTCTCTGTTTTAAGGTCTGAATAGCTTTGGAGCTTGGGCTGTTTTCATATTTTTTTGGCATTTCCTTCTCTTCCCGATTTTACCCAGCAGCTGCTATAAGGTAACGCCCTTCCATGATACCATTCGCAGCTCCAACATTCTTGTTTGCTATTCTTTAACTATTACATGAGAGACTTTTGGGGAATAACCTCAGTCAACCCCCTGAAACTTCTTTTCAAAAACTTAAGACCTATGACTTAATCTGCTCCTTTATATTTTGATTTTCCTCTGCCCTGTAAATAAGGAGCACAATGACGTGAGAAGGCAGCCAAAGCCCAATTATCTGGAGGAGATCAGGAAGATCGTGCCTGGAAGACACAACTGCAAAATGACCCCTTTAGGCCTCACACTGTTTCTCTTCCTAAAATACAAAACCAAAAGTCAGAAAAACAGTATGAAAAGAACATGATAAAAGTTTGTATAATAGCTGTGTAAGATTATTTACAGGTGTGACTAAAAGGCTGCCTTATGAGGTTTTGCAGAGAAGTTGTGGCTGCCCCATCCCTGGAAGTGTTTGAGGCCAGGTTGGATGGGGTTTGAGCAGCCTGATCTAGTGGAAGGTGTCCCTGCCCACGGCAGAGGGGTTGGAATGAGATTATCTTTAATATCCCTTTCAACTCAGGCCATTCTATGGTCTATTTAATTTGATCATATCAGATTTTCTGTGGTTTTAATTTTTTTATTATTTCTATAGTATAATAAGTTCAGATTTGAAAACATAAAGACATTCCAATACTTAACATAACCAATACATTTTTTCTGAATTTCTATATATTGTCAAAAAGTCCATACCAAATCCATCAAACCCACACCTAGTATCCTTAGACATTTTCCTTCCTTTATAATAATTAAAATAAAATGTTAACATCAGGTTAACACTAAGAAGTATACAATGGTCAGTGAAGTGCATTGCTTAGAACATGTTTTGGCTAATGGTTGCTTTTGTGTGTTACTTTTTGAAAGTAAGAGCTTTGATAAATTTATGGCAGCATTCTACTTGATCCATCTTCAACCAGATTAAAAATTACTGTTTGTGGGCCAGTTCACACAAACCTCCTTTTTATTGTCCAGCTAAAAAACCACATAGTATTCTTAACTCAAGAGAAGGCCTTTCTCTGCAGGACATGGATTTTGGAGTGCTGTCTGTACTAACTACAGCAAAGAAAAGAATAGACATACATTTTTAAATTTCTACGTGAACATAAAGCTTTGCTGCCATAATTGCAGTATTAACATTTTGTATTTGTGTAAGGTATTCCACAGGTAAAACTAGTCCTAAATAAAAACATATATGAGTAAAAATGGCTGATATATAGACAGGCAAAGCTAAAGTTCTAGTAATTGAAAACCAATGTTAACTGACCCAACACAAGACTTTTTTTTTATAATTTGGGTGAAGACATCTTTCATTTCATATTCTTTAAACCACTAAAAATTAATTTAGGCAATTATTTAATACTTAAGTTTTCTGTCATGTTAGGATTAACTAAGTGAGTCTGGCCTTGAAACAAAGCAATCATTTGCAAAAAGACTATTTTTTATTCAAAGCACAATTTCTTGTCACTGTTTTTGGGACCAAGAAAGAGACAAAATTAGACTTAAAAACTGTTATAACCTTAATCTCAATATATGTGTAAATATCCAATCTAAAATTATATACGTAATTGGATAATTCATTTGTATAGAATTTCACTTTTGCTATGGCACAATGCTGCAGTGTCAAATCTGCATGTCAGACTATTGTATAATATGGAGGCCTCTTTCTTTCTGTAAGGTAAAAACACTTTGCTATCAAAAGCATATATTCCAAATTATACAAGGAAACATGATGACTTATGTCATAATTCTTTAATTTTACAGAAAAAAGTGCAGTAATTTGTCTCCTTGCATGACATTCTCTCAAAACTCTCTGCAACTTTGGGATAGATGTCATCTTTCAAAGATGATGAAAAGAGAAAGAAGGAATTGAGAACATTAGAAATCTTCAATACATCTGTTCCCATTTCCTATCTGATTTGATACTACCTCTTGAGATACGGATAAACGTACCCTTGTGATTCATTCCCACTGAGACAATTTAAGAGAAAAAAAAGGTGCTGTCAGATAAGGATATCAATGCAGAGTTTAATTAAGCCATAAATTATAGCTACAGTTTGTGATTTTAACCTCAATCTCCTTTTTCCCTCAGACTTCAAAGATATTGTATCTCATTTTTTAATGACGCAATGATGATATTTGATTGATTTTTTCATTGTGACTTACTGAGTATATAAAAAGGGAATTAGCAGCTGTATTCAGGGTCAGTTCTATTTTGGAAGGACACATTCGTCAGAGTACATATCTGCCGCTTGACAGTGTGTGGGTTGGACTATTAGCACAATGAAATATAAGGTGTATTTCAGTCTAACCTCCAGCTCTCTGTTAAAAGGCGAGAAAACAAAACATCAGTTGAGCCATAAGAAAGTAGAGAAGAAAGTGTGAAAGATGATCTGTAGGCATTTCAGAAGCAGATGGGAAAGTATTTTAGCTGTTTCCTGAAATCACTGGCGAGTTACAGAATAGAAGGGTGTTTGGATGGATGGAACATTAAATGTGTCAACACTTATGATTTTGTTTTCCTTAGTTTGGTGGGTTTTTTTATTTGTTAGGTTCTTTTGTTTGTTTCTTTGGGTTTGGGTGTCGTTAGCTGGTGGCTGGGGTTGCTCACACCCCGGCTGGCTTCTGTGACAAACCGACGGCAAAGAGACGGGAAGGGTCTTTGCTTAGAATTCCACCAAGAAGATTTATTCCATGCTCTCTAGTGAAGGGCCAAGAGGCAAAGACGTCTGAACACGCAAGCGTCCAGGTTTTATACGGGGGCGAGGAGAGTATCAGGCACCAACGGTCTGAGGGCACAGGGGCAGTACATAGGCGGGGCTGGGGTAAGAGAACCAACAGGGAAACTGAGGAAGGGACAAGGGGACAGGGCCAATGGGAGAACGGGGAGGGAGGAGCTTTCTGGACTGGAGCCAGGGCAGAGGCAGGGACCAATCACGGGAACAGAACTGGGGTGCATGCTCACTGGCTCCCACATTTGGGGCTTTCTGGTTTTTTGTTGTGGGTTTTTTGGTTGGTTTTTTTTGTTTGTTTGTTTTATTTTATTAGTGCTTTGGTGGTGATTTTTTTGTTGTTGTTGTTTGATTTTCTTTTTTTAATTAATTTGACCATTTTTAATTATGTGGAAAATGCCTGAATCATTCTATCTGCATTTTAGAGTAAGTTCAGTACAGAAGTCAGCAGAACAGTAATAAGCAAGAGGCAACAGAATCAGGAAACAGACAGCAGCTCAGGAAATTATAGGACATATAGGTCCAAAATTTTGTATTTACTGGCTTGAAGTGGTTTAGGAAGAGACTGAGAGGAAGCAGCCCCTCATGGCTGAAAGGTAGTGGGTTCCTTTTCAAGCATCTCCTTGAAATACAAACTCTGAAAGCAGATAAGAAAAAAAAATGGGACCTGGCAATCACATAAGTAATGAAGTGAAGGGTAAGCCCATGATCATGGAATTGGTTTGGGTTGAAAGGGACTTTAAAGATGATCTAGTTCCAAGTCCTTCCCTTAGACCAGGTTGCTCAAAACCCCATCCAACCTGGTGTTGAACACTTTCAGGAATGGCACTGCCACAACATCTCTGGGCAACCTGTTCTGGTGCCTCACCACCCTCACAGTAATGACAATCCTGTCATGCATGATTTGCTTCCACCAGTAAATGGTCAGGGTTGTGTATATCCTGAGAAGCTGCTCAATCTTGTCTCTCCTTTGAAGACCACAACTAAATATGAACAGGCTACTCTAGGAAATGATGCATGTAATCAAAAGGCTTCTTTTTTACTTTTCAGAAGGAAGATGGGCAAAGGGCTTCTCTCTATACATTTTTCAGACTTGTGTAAAGGTCTTCTACAATTGGTTGGCATTGTCTTTGGCTTATCTACATGACTTGAACACTGACATTTCTACGCTAGTCAGTAGAAGAGAGGACAACAAGGAGTTCTTCTTGTGCATTCATCCGTGGAAGTGTTCAAGCCTAGGCTGGACAGGGCTTTGAGCCACTTGGTCTAGTGGAAGGTATTCCTGCCCACTGCAGAGGGGTTAGAACTTGATGATCTTTACAGTCCCTTTCAACCCAAACAATTCCCTAATTCTGTGGTTGAAATCTCACTCAGGTTGTAAATACAACATTACACTGCATTGCATAAATCCAAAGAGGAAAAAACCACCATCTTCCTGAGGCTATTTTTAAAAAGAAAAATTAAAACACAACTCTTACAAAAATTCCAGAATACAATTTCAGATTGTTTTTCCTAGAAGTGAAAACACACAGATACCTGAATTAATATAATCAGATATATTTCCAGGTATAAACAAGTATTGTGGTGAATCCATAGGGGTTTTTTTAATCAGTGCACAGCTTAAAAATAGTCTGTAAGAAACATTTAAAACTTGCAGACCATCTCTCTGCAGATCAAGACAGATGATGTTTAAAAATGCATGGTAGGTGCCTTAACTTGTCTTTTGGACAGCAAGAATCACTTGAGTAGCTGCACATTCCATTACTCCATGCAACTGTTCTGATCACAATGAGATCCCTGGTCACTCACTTTAAATTTGTGTAATCAATGAAGGAATTAGGTCATAAGTGTCAAGTAGAAGTCTAAAATCTGGAGACAGTAGTTAACACCTACCTTTCCATTCAGCTTTCTTTCACCCAGTAGCACAAACTAAACTGGATCCTGTTCATTCCATTCTCAAGTGACATGCACAGCTGCTACTATTTTAAATTATAAAGGAAATAATTAAATGGGGAAAAATAATTGGGGTTGATTCCACTGCAGGTTGAAAGAGCTATAGTAGCAAATAATAAAATAGGAAAAAGTTTTGGGGCTGATTCTGTTGCAGGTTGACACAGCTCTGAGCTCTGTTGGCAGCACAAAAAGGTCTGTAATGGTTCTAGCTAAGAGGCACTGTGCTCATTAAACAGGCAGTTTTATTGAGATGGCAATATGTTCACACAGGAGCTCTGGACTATTACATGTCTGAAAGTATTTTAAGATGTGTGCCTTGAATCCCTTATCTCTTTTTGACTGCTTTTCCCACAGCATTCTCCTAGAGAAACAGGCTGCTCATGGCTTGGACAAGTGCACTATTTGCGGGGTAAAAAACTGTCTGGTTGGCCAGACCCAAAATGTGGTGGTGAATGGAGCGAAATCCTGTTGGTGGCTGGTCACTAGTGGTCTTCCCCAAGGCTCAGTATTTGGGGCTGATCCTGTTTAATAATGTTACCAACTATCTCAACAAAGGAATTGAGTGACCCCTCAGTCAGTTTGCAAAGAACACCAAGTTGGATAGGAATGTTGATAGGTTGGAGAAAAGGAAGGCTCTGCAGAGGAGTGTGGACAGCTTGGATCAATGGGGCAAAGCCAGTTGTCTGAGGTTCAACAAGGCCAAGAGCTGGGTCCTGCACTTGGGTCGGGACAACAGCCTGCTAGCAACCCCAGGCAGTGCCTACAGGCTGGGGACAGAGTGGCTGGAAAACTGCCATGGGGAAAACAGCCTGGGGGAGCTGGTCAACAGCAGCTGAACATGAGCCCAGGTGTGCCCACATGGCCAAGAAGGCCAGTGGCAGCTGGCCTGTATCAGCAATAGTGTGGCAGCAGGACCAGGGCAGTGATTGTCCCTTTGTACTGGGCACCAGTGAGGCCACACCCCAAATCCTGTGTCCTGTTCTGGGCCCCTCACTGGAACAAAGACATTGAGGTGCTGGAGTGTGTCCAGAGAAGGACGCAGAACTGGGGAAGGGTCTGGAGCACAAGTCTGATGAGGAGCAGCTGAGGGAGCTGAGGAGGCTCATCTTGGAGAAAAGGAGGTTCGGGGGAAGCTTCTTGGTCTCCAGAACAATCTGAAGGAAAGTTATGGTGATTTGGAGGGTTTGTCTGTTCTCCCAAGTGAAGGACAAGAAGAAATGCCTTCAAATTATACCAGGGGATTTAGATTGGGTATTAAGAAAAAATTCTTCATGGGAAGGTTTATCAAGCACTGGAACAGCATGCCCAGGAAAGTGGTTGGGTTGCCATCCCCAGAGGTATTTAAAAGACCTGTGGACATGATTCTTAGGGACATGGTTTAGTGGTAGACTTCACAGTGCTGGGTTTACAGTTGGACCCGTGATCTTAAAGGACTTTTCGAACCTAAATTATTCTATGATTCTATGACTGACTCATCCTTACTGACAGAACAACTTATTGGCTCTACTTACAGGTACAAAAAAAAGCCAAAACTCCTTATAACTTCAGAATCAGGAACTGCAAGGGGTCTTCTGCCCTGGAGCTGTATTTCATTTTCTTTCTGTATATAATGAGATGGGGTCTATATATAAAGTAAGGCATTATCTCAATCATTTTTTCTTTGGGATACGAAAAAACAAAAAACAAAGAAAACAAACACATCTAATTAGAAAACTTTGAAATGGTTTCTGTTTAAAATCATATTTTTTTAAATCTATTGAAAATATATAATACCTTAATTTAGCCTGAAGACCTTATTATAATCATGTTATGAATCCATCTCTATACTGGCATCTGAAGTTTTCACTGTTCTGTTTTTATTCTCAACTCTCCTTTGAAGTATGCAAGTAATAAGATCGTGCTTTACAGAGACACAGGCAGGGATCATCAGAAGGTCTTGGGGTATGTTAATTAGTTCCCAAGTGAGTTATCCTCCTCATTTTTTCTTTGGAATAAATACTATAAATCCACTTTTCCTTATGATACAAGGTAACCACATCTACAGCTCTTACAGTCAAGGGATGTCCTCTCTTATTGAACCTGTTGCTCATATTAATAATAATAATCATCATCACCATCATAGGTACATGCAAGGGAGATGAACATCCAGTCTGAACTGAATGGATGTGGACTGTGGTTTGAAGACCGCACTGATGCAGCGGTGTGATGGAAGTACACATGAAAATACCAGTGTCCACCCTGCTTCCACAGGAAGCAGAAAAAGAAAGAAATACAGTGCAAAGCAAAGCTGCTTGATTGATTAGACACATCTTTGACATACTTGTCAGAAGAGGTGAATATTTAGGTTATCACTAGAGCTCAAAAGATTACACCTATGAGTATGTTTTAAATCTTCTGTGACTCTTGATATTTCATGGCCACATGCTAAAAGCCAGTAAAGAGCATTCTCCTAAATTGCTTCTGGAGAAGATGTGAAATGTCATTTACGCATCAAGTTCTGTACCATTAAAGCAGAGGGCTTCCTTTGTATTTCTTATTTCCTAGAGGCCTGAAGCCACCGGTTATTTTACAGGAAAAACTGAAGGAATTATAGATATTTTAACAAATTATGACCACTTCAAGTTTTGGAAGGAACCAGTGCTCTATCTGTAGCTGTAAGGAACTGGATTTGTGAGAACTTCATCCCTTTATCTCTCTGAATGCATCACCTGCTGGATCAGAATGCAAATTCAGACACCATCAAGGCAAAAGACTCCAATTCATGAGTTCATGATACACAGAGACTCATAGGCTAATGAGTCTAAATGTTAGCCTCTAACAAACATTAGTTTTACTGTGGATAAAGCTCAAAAGAGAACTAATAATCAGTGAATGTCATCCCAAATAGATAATACTGAATAGAACTTAAAAAATCCAAGAAAAAGAGTGAAAGGTGGGGTATTTGAAATAAAAGAACTCTTAGCAGAAAAAAGATAAAAGACTAAGAAAAACACAAAAAGAATTTTACTGATAGCTTCTTTAGTGTTGATAAAAATATTAAATAAGATGAAAGAGCTTTAAAAAGCTACTAAAAATGGCATGTTTAAAACATTCAGCACAAAAACTTTAAACAGATCTCACTGAAAGCTGTATTCTTATAAATGTCGTCAGTTAACTACCCATTGATAAGGTGCAGCATTTGTCAGGAGTCGAAAAGACAAAACTACTCTAGAAAATCACAAGTACAAGATCCATATGTGGACACATGACATCAGTAATTTCTTTTACTTCTGACCTTTCTCTCTTATTTTTTAAAATAGAGATTTTTAAAAAAGCTCTTCTGAGGTTCTTGCTTATAAAATTATTCATATTTCTAATTAAATTAAAGCATTAAGTGTAGTATTTTAAATGAAAATAAATTGCAGATACTGATTTAAATGTATCTCAGGGTAAATTTCCATAAGAAAGTACTTGGATGTTCTTGCTTTTGGGGTTCTTTTTGCTCATATAGTAGGTAGTGTTGTTAGCAATGAAGTTTTGTTTCAAGAAAGTACTTTGTATTTCCATACCAACCATCTTTTCTAAGGTTCTAAATACCTTGTACAGAAATGAAGTCAGCTGAACAGAGTGGTAAGATTGCAAATTTTATTGAATTCACCATTACTCATCTCTGTGTAAGGTCTGGATGACCCATTTATACAAGGATTTGAGGAAAGTGTTGAATCGTAAGTATTCTAAAAACCAATCAACCAACCAAATAAAGGAATCCAACTGCCTGTTTTTTTCAAATGAACAGCTTTAGGTTTCTGACTGAAAACTACTATACTTCATGAAAATATGAATATGAAAAAATGAATAAAAATAAAGAATAAAAATAAATATGTACATTAAATACTATTTTTAGTATTTTACAAGTTAACAATTACTGAAATTGCAGTTCTAAATAAAAACTCCACATGATGGGATTTTTTCTATAGTGTTACAGGAAGTGATGACTCATGAGTAAAAGCTTGAATAAGATCACCAGTTCCACAAGGTCACAGCAGTGGCAGGGGTGACTGTTGGATCAAGCTGTACAGGGAGGTTCCTGAGCTCAGGAAAACCCATGGGTGTGACTGTGCTGGTGCTTCCCGGCAGGGATTTATCAGGGCTGAGTCATTTGTGAAGAAAAAGAAAGCTCTGCAGGTTAACAAGGCAACACTCAGCATACTGGCAGAACAGCCAGAGCTAACTAGTGCAGTCCAGTGTGCTCCGTGAATAAAGAAATTACAACTAGTTCAACCAAGAAAGGGTGGCAGGTGATAATAGTGGTAAGAGGTACCAGTCAACCTGACCCACTTTTGAGGGAGGTGTGTTGCCTTCTGGGAGCCCAGATCAAGGATGTCACCGAAAAGCCGCCAAGCCTACTTAAACCCACTGATTATTACCCAGTATTAGTGTTCCACGTGGGTGCCAGTGAAGGAAGGAAAGCAGAAGACCCAGGGAACTACAAACCAGCCAGGGTCACCTCTGCACCATGCAAGATTCACAGAGCTGATTCTCCTGGAAACTGTGCTAAGACACATGGAAAAGAGGTGATTTGTAGCAGCCAACATGGTTTTACAAAGGGGAAATCATGCCTGACAAATTTGGTGACATTCTAAGATGGGTCTACAGTGTTGGTGTATGGGGGTAGAGCAACTGACATCATCTACCTGGACTTCTGCAAAGCATTTGACACTGTCCTGCATGACATCCTTGTCTCTAAATTGGAGACACATGGATTTGATGGATGGACCAATTGGTGGATAAGGAACTGGCTGGATGACCTCACACAGAGAGTTGTGGCCAATGGCTCATTGTCTGTGTAGAGACCAGTGATGAGTGGAGTCCCTCAGGGTCAGTATTGGAGCTGATTCTGTTCAACAGCTTTGTTGGTGCCATGGACATTGGCTGACAACACCAAGCTCTGTGGTGCAGTCACATGCTGGATGGATCCCAGAGGGACTGGGACACGTTGGAGAGGAGGCAACCTTGTGAAGTTCAACAAGGCTAAGTGCAAGGTCCTACACCTGGGCTTGGGCAATCCCAGACACATTTAAACATTGGGTGGATGAGTGATTGGGAGCAGCACTGAGGAGAAGGACTTAGGGGTGTTGGTTGATAAAAAAACAACATGAGCTGGCAGTGAGCACTCACAGCCCAGAAAGCCAAACCAGTCCTGGGCTGCCTCCAAAGCCCCATGGCCAGCAGGTCAAAGGATGTAATTCTACCCCTCTATGTGCTCTTGTGAGACCCCATCTGCAGTGCTGCATTCAGCTCTGAGGTCACCAGCACAGGAAGGACAGGGGAATGTTGGAGCAAGTCCAGAGGAACATTAACTCATGAAGTTAATGAGGGGGATGGAGAACCTCCCACATGAAGACAGGCTGAGAGAATTGGGGTTGGAGAAGAGAAGGTTGTGTGGGCATCTCAAAGCACATTCTGGTATCTGGAAGGGGCCTGCAGTGAAGCTGGAGAGGGACTCTTTGTCAGGAGCTGTAGTGACAGGACAGGGAGTAATCAGTACAAATTGAAAGAAAGGAAATTTATGTTAGATATTAGGAAGAAATTCTTTACAGTAAGGGTGGTGGTTCCTCCCTGGAACAGGCTGCCCAGGGACGTTGTGGATGCCCAAACCCTGACAGTGTTCAAGGCTAGGTTAGATAAGGCCTTGAGCAACCTGCTCTAGAGGGAGGTGTCCCTGCCCATGGCAGGGGAATTGGGACTAGATGATCTTTAAAGTCCCTTCCAACCCTTAACGTGCTATGATTCTATGATTCATGGATCTAAAGACTTTCTTTTTTGATTCCTTAGGACTGTCCAGAGGACAGCTAGAATGGAGAAAAGAATAAGTGGGCTCTACATCTTCAGTGCAATAGTGTCTTGGTTTGAAAGACAGGTGTCTGCCAGAGAAGAAGGGAACCTCCCTTGGAATGGAAAATGTGATCCCCTTCCCACCCAAATTATTGTAATTTTGAAATTAAGGGGCTTTCAGGCAAAGATATAGGACAAAGACTAACAGTTCTTTATTAGTATGTATATGTATAACAAGGCAAACAAACAACAACAACAGCAGCAACAATGAACAAAAACCAGAGCCCCAACCACAGCCCCCTCTCGGCCGCAGGCCCTTTCCCCTTCGGTGCAGTTCCGGTCACAGCCGGCAGGGGCGCTGTTGGCTCCCGGCCAGACAGGGCGGGTGCGATGGTTCCCTCGGGCTGCAGGGGGCGCTGTGGCGCGAGCTCGGTCGTTTCTCTGC
>VXBT01000319.1:0-72854 GCA_013400235.1 Oriolus oriolus
CATACTACTGTAATATGGGGTGCAGTATACAGATGGGTGAGGAGAAGACACATCTGGAATAAGGCAGAAACACAGAGCAGGTTTTGCCCTTCAGCATGGCCCATGGTGAAGCAGCAACGCAGAGTGCAGCATGTCTCCGATGTAAGGGGATACGGCCCTCGGTGGGTGTTGGCTCTGGTTCAGGAGGATGTTTTATGTGCACACATGCATTAGTGCAGTTGCCAGGTTACTGGGCAGACAAACTATGTTCAGCCTTTCTGAGTGAGGTCTCCTGCCCATGAGGCTGGGTCAGGAGCAGAAGTGGCAGCAGGCCCAGTCTGTGTGTCAGCAATTCAAGGGGCTGTGACGTGGCCTCAAGCCACAGAGCAGGAGCCCAAAGACAAAGAGAAGAAAAAAGAAAAGAAGGGATGCAGGGGGGGACACTGAGTAACACCCCCTGTTAATTCCACACCTGGGGTACCCCTGACCTGAGCAGATTGACCCTCCCCAGCTTCATCATATCTCCAGCATCTCCTATGGCAAAGACAAGCTGCCACGGGGAGGGAATGGATGCATCTCATTTTTGGCATTGACTTGCTGCACAAATCAGTTCTCACATTCCCCTGCTCCTCTTGCTTGTCCTTATCTAGGGGAAAGCAAAAGCTTTGCCGTGCTCCATCTCCCCATTTCTAGGCAGCACAGGTGGCTCCTGACTTGGACCTTCTTGGTTTTATGACCTGGAGAGCCCCTGCTGCTTGGGACAATCTGCACTTTGTGACCATCCTTACTCAAAGTAAATATTCTGGACTAGGCTCCCAGGTCCCAGTGGTGAGATCTAACTCCTGAATCGCATTAACTTCCTCCTCTTTTCATCTAACCTGCATCTAACCAGTTAGTTGCAGGAGAAGCAATAGCCAGACTGTTGGGGTGTGCGAGTGTGAACACTTTCAGGGAATTGGTGCAGATGATACCTAGCAAACAGTCCCTGGAGCTTTCCTGGAACATACACTTATGGGAGAATTTCTGAAGTAACATGAACCCCCATGCTCTCAGAAGGTCACATTTGGTGGTGGATAAACCAGGGAGCACAGAGGGAGGTGGAAGAGAGGGAGTTTTTGGGAGAAAGGTGTGGGATGGGTTGGTTTCAACATGGCCATGGTGAGAGCAATGTCTGCTGAGCTAGAGTAGGAGCAAACAGGGCCAGGATTTGGGGCAGGGAGGGCAGGAGGAGGGATTAAGCCCTGCAAGGAGGCTGGATTAGGGGGTGAAACTCATGCTGGGGGTGGCTAGCAGAGAAAGGTTTGGGGCAGCCAGGGAAAAGCTGTGGACAGTGTTCATTTCATGTGACAGAGAGATTGGTGGCGGGGGGGAGAAATAGGGCATAAAGGTGTCCAGGGTCAAAGTCACGCATAAGGTCCCTGAAGCACAGAGGGAAACAGAGGAATTTTGGAAGCAGGTGTTCCTCATGGGAGAGGGGATCCTGGGGGCTGTGCAGCAGAGGGGGTACACAGGGGCAGCCGAGCAGGGGACACAAGCTCCCAGCCAGGCAGGGGTGGGGCTGGTGGGCCCTGTCCATGCCCAGCTCCTGGGTGGAGAGGGGGCTGACTCCGAGGTGTTTCCCAGGCACCAAGCCACCAGGGCCTCCCCTGGGGGCTGTAACTCCAGCTCAGCCTCCATCCTGCTGTCAGGCCCTGTGCCCAGAGCTTGTTATTGCAGGTGCAGGGCAGCATTCCCCCCGCCGGCCTGTCCCTGTCCCCTCCACTGTACCCTCTCCCCTCCATACACCAGCCACCCTGCAAGAAGCAGTTTGGGATGTCCAGGGGCTGCCCCATCCTGCCAGGGCCCCTGCTTCTTTTCCCCTGCATCCTTCTTCCCTCTCCAGCTGGTTTCTGCCTCCTCATGCAGGGTTTGTGTTCATCATACCAAGTCCATCCTGCAAAACTGCCAGCACAGACAGATCACTCCACAGAGTCCATGGTCAAAAGCTTAGGTGGCTTTGGCCACCAAGGATCACCACCAGCTTTCTGATGTCCTCCCACTGGGATCCATGAGGCAGGAGGAATTACCCTTACCCCTTCCATGGTCCTCTCCCATCTGCCTTCCCCTCTGCTCTCTACCATCTCCCCAGGGTCTGCAGACCAGCCTTCTCCAGAGGCTACCCAGTAACCCCCCATCTCCCTCAGCCTCCCCAGGGCCCCTCTCCTGCATTTGAGTGCTGCCTGGGGCTCCCCAGGTTTCAGACCCTCTGAGCTGCAACCAAAGCTGCTCCAAACCTGGCTCCAGCCACCTTCCACCTTGCAGCATGACCTCGGGTCTATGGGGACCCTGGGGGACTGCAAAAATTCAGGGACTGTTCTGTCCCCCCAAAACACCTCTGCCAGCACTGTCGTACTCCCAGCCCCCAGTGCTGGACACTGCAGCTGCACATGGAGCACACAGGGAGTTTGTGATTTTGTTCCCCTTGGAGGAGAGCCAGGCATCGAGCCGAACATCCCCTCCTGTTAAAAACAGCTCTTTGACATCTTTAATGACCTCAGCCCAGGGAGGCAGCAGCTTCTGAGAGTAGAGTGCCACCGGTACGAGCTCAGCATCTCAGCCAAGCAATGCCTGGTCCTCTCCAGTCTCTGTAAACCCCTCTTCCAGCTCTTCTCTGCTGGGTTTGCCTGTGAGGATAACCAGGGACTGCTTCCGTGCATCGGTGCCACATTTTATCACGTGCCAAGTGTTTGCAAAGCCCTCCACACTTTGTCCTGCTTTTCTCAGGGCTGGAGCTCAGTTCCTCCCCCTCACCTTTCTCCTTGGCCGTCTGCACAGCTCCCATCTCTCTGCTTTGCGGGGGCAGGGGAGTGCAGGCATGGAGGCAATTAAAGGCAAAGCCTGGTAAAGACCAGCATTCCCATGCCCCGGCCTTGGCCTTGCTTAAACACCTTGAAGCATTCCAGCACTGAACTTAAAAGAACAAGTATTCCTATGGTGAGTTAAGGGCTTGCAAACCTGAACTTCCTCTGTGCTGCACTGGCTGCTCCTGAGAGTCCCTGCAGGTATTTTAAGCACAGGTCTACAAATGTTTTAAAATATGGGAACAGGTGTGAGCAGTTTCAAAATAAAAAGTGAAAATTAGAAAGAGCCCCTCCTTAAAAAATCCAAGAGCAGTAGTGTCTGCATCTGCTGGTGAGGAGCAGGACCCCTGCCCAGGCATGGGTGCTTCCAGCACAGCTCTGAAATAAGGTGACACTCTGGCCATGTCAGGCAGGCACAGAATGACTCAGAGAGGTTTATGAAATAGGAAGTTCATAAAGGCCCTCTAAGGGCTTGGTGTCCAGATCCCCTTCAGCTGGGTGGTGAGTAATGAGGTGAAAGCTGATGAATGCACATGTGGTGCAAGAGTGGCGGAAGGTGCTGAATGGGCTGCAGAAATCTGGGAAGGGCAGAAATGTTTGGGTTTGAATTAATGCCCTGATGTACAAATACTGGAGGCTGGGGATGCAGGAAGCCACAAAAAGAGAGTCATGGTGACCATGGCTGTCTTCTTCAGCCAGCCCCCCAGATGTATGCACAGTGCCCTCCATGCCAGGGGTGCTCAGAGGTTTCATGGGCAGAGCTCCCCTCCACTGCCCTCCAGCATCCCTACAAGCTCACAGAGACATTGGGGTGATGTTGGCTGCTGGGGTCACTTTCCTGCTCCTTGCAGGGTCCTTTACCAGCTCTGAGGTATCTGAGATGCCCTTCCATACTCAAGAGAGCCCCACCTCCCCCAAGCCTGCTGAAGGCTCTGGCACCCACTCCAGCTGGTGCAGGCAGCATGTCTCACTGCACTTAGATCTCTTTGGATCACTGTGTCCACACCAAGGGCACCAGGTCTCGAAAGCTCCCTCCTCCTGTCCCAGTTTTAATCATCTCCAGAGCACCAACCTGTAGGTGCTCATCTGTGATGGAGGGGATCTGCTGTGCTTCTTTGCCCTCATATTACTTGAAAAAGGGAAAGACAAGAGCAGATTTGTCCTCCCCTGGGAGAACACAGGACACTGATCCTAAGGGAGTAAGACAGAGTTGGAAGGGTGGAGAAAAACAAGATTGGGACCAAAATATCTCCAGGAAAGTAGACTATGGCTGAGGAAAGGCTGTGAATATGCTGAGAGAAGCAGGGAGCAGACTGATGGCCTGGCCTCAGAGGTGACAGCAGAGCAAGATTTCTTAGGGACACAGAGAGGGATTGTCACAAGGTGACTGAGTGCTAAAGGAAGGGCCAAGAAGAGACAGGCCTACAGACCTAATTTTTTGTCATCTTTAACTTAATATTCTGCATTTTCTTTCTCTAACTCTTCCAGTTTATATCCTAAAAACATCTTGTGATTTGACCTGGAGAAGGCCTGGCTTGATAGGAGAGGTCTGGTCAGCACATGGTCCCATCTTTGCACAGTACTGCTGGCTTTGTGCTTTCTGAAGCTACTGAAATAACAGCCCCAGAACCCCACCAGGCTTATTTCTCCAACCTTTTACACTTGATTCATGTCTGAGCAAAGATGTAGGAGAAAGAGCATCTGAGTGTCATCTGAACCTTTTGGTCAAGGCCCAAAATGGAACACTGACCTTTGGTACATGAGCTCTGTGAAAAAGCCCCGTGAGCTTTTCACAGTGCTCCTGAGGTGCTTTCCACCTCCTCGTCCAACAGAACTGATGCACAGCACAGTCCAACTCAGCAGCCCATGGCCCGAGGCAGAAAGTACCTCAATTTGTTGTTCAGAATCAATGCAATAGCTGCTTGGCATTGTCACAGTGCAGGGTCCCAGCTCCCATGCTCAGTGAATCCTGTCCCTGCAGTCAACTGAGTCTGGGGACCAAGCCACTGAACTTCACAGCTGTTTTTTCATCTCCAAGTGCCCATCTGCAGGTGGCTCAGGACATGGCTTCAGTTACTCTTGACGGTTCAGGAATTTCTTTTTTTCTCTCTGCAAACACACTGCCCTGAGCTCCTTGAATTTTCTGCAGTTGTGGTCTAATTTTCCCAACTCTCCCATATGAACTCAGACCCCCTTCCCCCTGAGGACTTGGCCTCTTCTGCCTGCTTCAAACCTGATGCTCCTGCTTACTGACCCCACAGGACCTTGCTCCCAGCCTGCTTGGCATGACTTGCTTGACACAACTGGAGATGTCCCATATGTCTGAGGCTTTGATCCATTTTTCCACCACTTGAGCCGCTTGGAGGATCACAGAATGATGAAATATACGGAGTTGGAAGGGACCCACAAAGTTCATTGAGTCCAGCTCCTGGGCCTGCACAGGACACCCCAACAATCTCACGCTGTGCCTGAGAGTGTTGTCCACACACTCCTTGGGCTCTGTCAGATTTGGGGCTGTGGCCGCTTTGAGCCTCTCATTGCGCTGGATTTGGGAAATGCCTGTCAGGGAAAAGGAGTTATCCTGCAGAAATACCTTATGAGCCTTTTCAGACCTCTCCCAGCATCGTATTAGTTCCCATGCCAGTCAGCTCCCTGTGTTCTTTGGCTGTGGTCTTTCTGCTGTGACTTTCTTGCTGCAATCCTGGCACAACCTGGTTGTTCTCGCTGGGTCTTCAACATGGGCCATGCTATCACTGGCTTTATTTGCAAGTAGGCATCAATCTTCCTCTGGGTTTGTGGTGGAGGTTATTCAGCAGCAGGATTATTTTTTGACACGTAACGGATGGCTGCATCTGGAGGCCATCCAGACCAACACTTTGTCATGCAAGGAGCTGTATGAACACCTCCATGAGAGAGATTGACATTTGTGCAGATGAGTCACCAATGGAGGCGATAGATTGTGGTTACCAAACAGCTGGAGGTCTCTAGAGACGGGGTGCAGCTTGTGGACACTCCCTCCACAGACTGGCTGATTTTAAAGCACTGTTTTGTGGGGCAAAGAGAGGCTCATATGTTGGGGGTTGTTCCATTTTCTACCCCTTGTTTGCTACCAAACTTTGGAGAAGAAACAGTCCAGAGGGTCACCACCCTTGTCCTCTCACACTCTGCTCTCCAACGCCTACAAAGCAGCAAGATTTCAGCTATGTCTTTCTGCCTTCATGTTTCAGTGTTGGAGAAAGAAAAAGAAGAGTGTGGAAAGAAGGACAAAGAATAGAATTTTAAAGGAATGACAAATGCAGGGCTCAGCTTGCCCTGCCAGGAGATTTCATGTACAGGATGCAATGAAATCTCTTCTTTATGGTGTTTGTAGGAAGGCTGTGCCTCTGTCACCAGCAGACCTCAGTCTCCCCTCTGCCCACCTTGCCAGAATGGGATTTTCTCTCTGTTTTCTTGCCTCTCACCCTCCTGCACAGTTTCCCAGTCATCACATTTTTTCCAGTCCCTTGTCTGTATGACCTGTTCCATAACAAGCTCCAGTCTCACATCAATAATCTTCAGCTCAAGGTTTTTAGGGCCACAGAGACCAGTCCCAGAAAACCTCCCCTTCACCTTCCATACCTCATTCTCCCCTCCAGGCCTTGGCTGCCCAAGTATCCCTTGCCCTGGTTTGCATTGGGGTTTACAGCCCAGCTGTTCCCTCCAGCTGAGAGCAGCTGTGCAGTGAGAGGGGACGTGTCACTGGCCCCTTATATGCTGTGTTTGGCATGAACAGAAAAGTTTTGCACCCAGTCTGCAAACATGGTGAAATAATTACAAATAAGACATAAATGACTCAGCCAGTGGGAACAGTGTGAGTGCAGATGGTGGCAGATTTAGAAAGACAAATATCTCCTATCTGGTCCTAGAAGCATGTCTTCAGACAAGTCTTCCAGGAATCTCAGTGTCCAGCAAGCAGAGACCCCGGCCTTGGCGTATCTTAGCAAACTCAGATCTTGGGTTTTCAAAACAAGCCCAGGAGCTTTTGGAGGTCTCAGACATGCTCTGTCAGAAAGAAGTCTCTCAGGGTTGCACAGAAACATTATCCAAGGAGAGGAACTTATCGAGTGGACTCCAGCAGGGTGTAATCTGGAAGCACAGAATCTCATGGATCAAGTACGGCAATGACTTTGGAGAGCAAGACAGGCTGCAAGGCCCGGTAGAGAAGAGAATTGCCAGAAGCAGGGCTGAATCCACCCCAGTGATACTGCATGAACATTGTTCAGCTCAGGAGAAACAGGCACTTCACCTTCTGCCCTCTGGGAGCCATCTCAGCTGCCTACTAACAGTTGTGTGGGAGTGAGTAGAGCTCTGCAGAGGCAGCAGATCCCCTCCCTGAGGCACTGGGATGTTCCGGTATTGGCTTCACCATGATTTGGACCCAGACCTAGAAATCTCCAAGTTCCCCATGATGGAACCAGGCTCTGGCACACAGCCCTCAGCAAGGTGGGCGGCTGGAAGAGTTCAGGCACATCTCCTTTGGCCCTCTGGCTGCTTCCCATCAGAAATGCAGAAAACTGAACCCTCTCCTCAAAAACTTTTAAATTTTGATGAGTCAGAGAAGGTGTTGGCAGGTTTTGTGACTTGCCTGCAAGTGAATGCTTGTTGATTCTCACCCTCCTCCAGGAGGTCCAAGCTGACCTCGGGCTCTGCTTTCCCCATAAACATGTTACATCATGCAGGTACTGGCCCAGTGTCATGCCTGGATGAGGGCTGGAGCTTTACAGCAGAACATCTAGGGTCAAAATAGATTTCATGCTAATATTGTCTATAAACTCATGTGAGAGATGAAAGCAAGTGCTCCAGTGTCAGGAAGCTGCCTTTATCACCCCATAGTGATAGCATGTCAGGAGGCAGCCACTGTTCCTTTACCAGCCTGGGAAAAGAGGGAATTTCATAGCCTGCTGCCTGTGGGAGGTTGTGCTCAGGGGCTGTACCCTGTGGTGCTGGTCTGAGAGTGCAGCGACCCAGTGCACAGAGCGTGGCAGAGACAGGCTGGAGCCACTCAGGGCTGCATGGCTTTGGCAGCATCCTCTGTGCATGCAGTAGGGCCACCACACTCTTGCTACAGCCGCATCTGAAGAGCAGAGGAAGCTACTTGTGTCAGTGGCACCAACGGACAGAGCTGTGCCCTTTGGCTTGTCCTGGTTTGTCCATTCCCACATGGAAAACACTGTATGCTTTCCCAGGGAGGAGACCAGCCCCAGCCTGGTGCAAAGGTCAGCTGGCCAGAACAGAGGCCAGGCATGAAGTTCAAGCCCTGTGCTGGTGGAACCCTGTGTCCATCCTGCTGACACTGTGCCCTGGACATCAGCATTCCCTGCTGGAGGAGCACCCCTGGTGGTGCTGCTGTCACGCACAGAAGAGCTCTCCATGGGGCACAACAGGGGAAGGGGCAGAGCAGCCCATGTCCCCATGTGCATATGCTCCCCCTCATGGCCCCAGCACCCCAGCACAAGGTCCTCAGGCTGGTGGGTGAGCAGCCAGGCCAGTGCCTTGCTTGACCAGTCACCTACAAAATGTTTGGAGCCCTCCTGGGCCATCTTGGAGTGCTGGGGTACAGGCTTGGTGCCCCTCCCCAAACTCAGCTGGTTCCAAAGGAACTTCCTTCTGCTTGGAATCTGATACCCAGACTTCCCTGTGGCCACCATGCCCAGCAAGGCCAGAATCTGCTCTCCTCCACACCTCTCCCCACATGCATTCTCACATCGCATCCATTCCCAGGCTATCTCCCTGCTTCCAGCACCAGCACCTGCCACCACAGCCATCCCACCCAGCTCCCCAGCACATCCTGGATGATTAAACCCAGCTGGTGTTGCTGTCTTCCTCCCACACCCATCCCGGGCACACGCCTTCTGGGGCCAGTGTGGGCAGCCTAGCTCCCAGGGCTCTTGGAAAGGGTCTGTCATGGAAGATAAGCGGCTGTGTGCCACTGTGGTGGCAGGGAGGAGTCCTGCCAGACTGTGCTTTATCCCAAACCAAACAGCCTGGCCAGCTTCAGGAGTTATAAACAGATGCTGAGGCAAGGCTCTGGGAGGGTCTGGGAAGAGAAAAGGATTTGGTATCTGGCTTCCTGGAGAGCCACAGCCCCGGGGAATTTGCTAAGCCTCCCACGGCAACACCCCAAATAGTCCTGGGAGGAAGCAGCTGCCCTGGGGCAGCTGCAGGGCTGGGCACAGGGAGGACACGGAGGCAGCTGGATGGCGGGCTCAATAAACTGTGATATAGGGCCACTTACACTGACATGAGGTTCTGATGGCCAGGGCAGCATGTGCCTTGGGCCATGGTGGCCATGCTGAAGCTGCCCAGGGGGGTGAAGACAACCACCCCAACCACCCACCCCTGCCTTCAGGGTGCTGCTGCAACCCATTTTCCAGCCATTTCCAATGGGTTTGCAAACCTGGGGTGGGACAGCAGAGCGAGCAGCACTGCAAAGCTCCACACCAGAGACCACAGGCACAGTGAGAGACATTTCTGACTCCTCACTATACACCAGCTATGCATAAAAGCTGTTCTTTCACCTATATTTTGTCCTCTTGCCTTTATTTCCCGACAACACAAGAACTTAGAAAACTCAGGATATTAGAGTGAGGTCTACACAAAAAAAAAAAAACGTGTTCCCCTTGAGCCCTGCCTGAGGATTTTCTCTGCGGCTCCAGACACCAGCCTCTGCCACCAAGTTGCTGAAGCAGAGGATAATTTAACAACATTTAATTAAAAGTGGGACAGGTAGGGGACTCGCAAGGGATTTATGCCGTACACTTATGCTTCCCCCTCCTTTCTGATACTTGGAAAAAGAGTGGCAGGAACTCACAATTCATGAAGAGAGCATTTTGATCCATTTTCCCACTAGAAATGTCAGGACAGTAGAAATGGGGCCACCTGGATAAGTCAAGCTGCCTCAGGGATTTAAAGAGGAATAAGGGGATGCTGCATGTTGTGTCTTCACAGCTCTGTGAAGGAGGGAGAATCTATCTTTCAAGGCTCCTTTTAGTCAAAATATTAATTAGGCCACTGCAGTTCACAGAAACCTCAGATAAAGGAGTCTAGAAGAGTCTGGTTCCTTATGAGTACCTCAGATTTCATCCCCTTCTGCTCAGCAGTTGTCAGTGTTTTACTTCCCTTGTCATCATCCAGTCTCCCAGCCTAAACAAGGACTGAGATGTGAATGCAAACATCCAGTTGATGGGGGAAAACAGCCCAAGAAAACGGAGTGGAGCAGCAGCTCTCAGACCAACTGCTCCTGCAATAACAGACCAGGGTGGGATGGCAGCCAAGGCTGTTTTGTTCCCCACTGCAGGTTGTCTCCAGATGGCCCTTCACCTCCCCCTCCAGGCTGGGTCCTCCTTGGTCCTTCCTTTCCAGTCTCACCCTGGCAATGCGGTATCCAGAAGCCACCACACTGGTTCCTCCTGAGATTTTTCAGCACAGTGGGCCATGAGTTTTCCATCTGCATCCATGCACATACCATTGTCTCCTATCCTGTTGCCAGACCACACTGCAGGTTTATTCTCTGTCAATTTTTTGTGTTCCAGCTCCCAGGTTTCTTTCTCCACATCCCACCAGTGGTCCCATACCACCGTACCAGAACCCAGCTGTATTGTCAGTCTGTATGAGCCTCTCTGTGCTTCTAAAATAGGAACTTGTGTGCCTTATCTAGATAACAAAACCACTCCTTTGGAGAGCTGGTGTTTAGGAACTGACCAGACAAACGTGGGCAGGAAATACACAGCCAAGACATGCACCCTTGCAGGCAGCCACTGTGGGCTTTACTGGTGATAAAGGCAGGTTACAATAGCACAGAGGGAGATCCGCCTTAGAGGGAGCCCCCAGTATCACTGGAAAAACAGAATCACAGAATAAGCTGAGTTGGAAGGGATCCACAAGGATCATTGAGCCCAAGCTCTCCATGGTTTCAGAAAGCTTCGGTTTTCTGTTCACTGGTGGTTTCCCAAGTTCTTCTGGACTAAAGGTAGATTTGGGATCCCGGTTCAGTCACTACATGGGATAGGGGTACTCATTTATGTATCCCTCTGACAATCTCTCCCAGGGGAGGCCCAGACACCAGGGGTGGCACCATCCCAGGGGCTCTGTGGTGGGACATAGCTGCTGCTCTGTCCCTCCGCGCCTCTCCTGCAAGCAGGCTGCACACTTAGCTGCACCAGCTGATGAGAAGTCGAGCCTTAAAGTTTAACAAGAGCACTGGGCTCCATAAGGAGAGCTTTACACTCTCTGCTGGTCAGCCAGTGCTCATAGTTTTCCCTGGCTGCACACATGCTGGCTAATTGGGTCCTGCTCTCTGCCACTAACAAAAGCTATAAATTACCAGCCAGGCTGCACCCACCCAGCCCAGTCCCACGCTGCAACCTCCAGGCACTAACTCTGCCTAATAATGCCCCCCACACATGGATCACCCCAAGGAGCTGCTGGAGGGAATAGTGCAATATCTGTCAGCCCTGCTCCAAACAAGCAGCTTTTATCATCATGTGTGAGGACTGAGAGCTCCCTGCAGCAGGATTTATAGGGGGGCTTTCCAGCTGCAAGGCAGAGTGACCCCAGCACAAGAACCACAGACCTGTTCTGGACACAGGGAGTTACAAGAGGCTTCCAGGGACCCTGATCTCAGCCCAACCTGTCCTAACCAGCATTGCTCCCCACTATCATCAGTAATCCTGCACATGCTAGCGAACAGCCTGTAGAACCCCAGCATTTCCAAGCCCCCCAACACCTCTCCTCTTACAAAAGTATCCATGCCTAGCTTTCATTTTGGAAGGATCCCCAGATCCCTGGGGGGACTGTGGGGCAGCCCTTAGTGTGGGTGGAAGTGTTGGCAGAGGTCCCTTTGCTCCCACAGTGCCCCAGGGATCCAGAGGAGCCCAAGCCTGATCAGTAGGTGTCAGTTTGTGTCCTTGGGGCTCTGGCAGGGAAAGGATCTGCTGCAGTAATTGAGGCAGCAGGAATGAGAGGTATGTTCTGAAACAGTGGAGGGCGGGGGCTGCACTTGGATCAGTCCAACCCAGGGCCCACAGTGATTTCCCAAAAGCACCCTCCTTTCAAGCCCACCCCAAGCCTCACAGACCCTAAGAAGAGCCTCCCAAGAACAACCAGCCCTTTGAGAAACTTAAACCACTTTCTCCAACACCTCTGAACTCTGTCAGGAACATCCTTCATCAGAAAGCTACAAGTGCCAAGCTGTTTTCCCTCGAGGGCAAATCTCCCTTGTGCTGTCAGGAGCAAAGCTGCCTGGGTTCACATTGCTGCTTAAGGTGAATGCATGGTGTGTTTTACCAGCTAATTGTGAAATGGCAGACTGCTTCAGAGGCAAAGGAGAAGCATTTTATTGTGAGTAGGAAAATTAATCATACCTGGGGCAGTACAGATGTCAGCAAAAACAATGCAGAAAGGATTTCTCAGGAAGACTTCTTGACGTGAATAGGAAGGTCTTTTTCATGTCTTTTTAGATATGAATGAAAGATTCCCAGTGGTTGTTGTGACCCTTGTTTTTACCCTTGCTGTCTAGATCCAAGAGAGGGATGTGTGTGCTAAAGCTACAAAATTTTAAGGGGAAGGTGTTTTATTCAAGAAATGGAAACTTCCCCAAGCCAAGGCATCTGCTGCAGCACTAATTCATGACGTGTCCCACATAGTTTATGGCAGAGATTAAACAATACAAAGGATAAAACATTTCAAAAATGGCATTTAACTGGGAAAACAAGAACAGACTAGACTCCAACCCATCTGTTGTGCAATGCTGAGCTGTTGAGCTCCCAGCCCCAGCATTCAGGTCCTGCTCAGGGAAATACCACTGGTTTCTGTTTGCATGTGTGCAACCCAGCGTTTCGTCACACCTTTTTGTTTGTTGTGGAGTGAATCCCCTTGGTAACATGGCCACCCCCTTTTCCTCCCTTTGTGCGTTTTTCTCTGCCTGGGACTTGTTACCCTCGTCCCAGGGGATATGCTTTTCCATGGCTGTTTCCCATTTGGAGGCTGCATATGTGGTGGAAGAAGAGAGCGACTCAGTCTTCTGATTCACTCTAGCCTTTCCCTATATTTTTAAAAGACATTGGTTATGATCAGCCAAGCTCCGCTGAGTACAGATTTATATCCTGACTCTGAGCTTGCCTCCACCAGCTCAGCCCATTCTGTAAAGCAGAGGAGGCAGTGGCAGGTCTGGGATATAGCGCTAGGGATGCAGCGTCCTCCTGGCAATGCTGAACTGTTGCTGCAGCCAGGTAGGGAAAGAAGAAATATTGATATGTGCAAGGATAGGGGTTAAAAAAAACAAAGAAGAAAGTCTGAAATATCTTATGTGAAACCAAGCAACATACGGCGAAGGTGAGGAGAAAAAGAGAGATGATACAGGCAACACTGAGTGGGGCTGTATAAAAAACTGGGATAAACAGCACTTCCTAATCATGTTTGGTGATAGATTCCCAAAGTTTGCCATGAAACCTCTCCCCACAGTTCCATTTAGGCTCAGGTGGCCACAAACCTGTTGCTGAGAAAAACGGGAGCCCTCCACCTTCCTCCTGACTTCCTCACCCATGCCCCCCAATTCTGCCCAACATCAGGGTTACCCTGCACATAGACTTGACCTGAAATCAGTAAAACTTGTCCAAGTAAAAAGCAGTAACAAAATGAAGAGGATGAGAAACAGAGCCAAGAGCAATGGCAGGACATGTTAGGGATACAAAACACCCCCAGAGATATGCCCTGACCAGCAGGTGAAGATGCATGTTTGACAACATAGCATTTTCCCCTCCAAGTTTTCTTACCAAGCATCACTTTTGCTTTTTTGGAGGCTCTGCACATGCTCTGTGGGATGGGATAGGGATGCCAAAGTCAGTCCAAACTACAGAGGAGACATGATCATGAGAAATCTGACCTTTCCCTCTTTATTCTTATTTGCCACATCTAGATGACGCTGGACATGACACAAGTTCACAGTGATGTCGTTTACCTGCACATGCTTACATACCAATGCCGATGACATCAGTCTTGGGATTTGCTCAGGGGACCCACTACCAGGAAATGACTTCTCTTAAAACACAAGGAAAGCTCGGTGCAGCCTTTGTAGCTCCTAGTCCAGCAAGCCTGTAATATTCACAGGAATGAGACTCAAATTTCTAATTATTGGCTGAGTTATTTGTAGCTTCATATGTTTTAAGGCCAGAAGGGACCATCATCTAGTCTGGCCTCCTTAAATGGAAAGCTCCATAAGCAACAACCAATTCCCCGAGCTTCATTACAGTAATGAGCTCAGGAGTCCTGCCGTCTCGTCTCTGGCTCTAACCACTAGACCCTGCCATGCCAAACACAGCTGCTCAGATCTGCCTCCAGCTCCAAAGGGAAGTCTAAAAGTTCCTCCTGAAGAGGCAATAAATCAAATACCAGTGTCCACAGCAATGGGGAAGGATGACTGCCTGCATACGCTGGCTCAGCCTGCCCAACAGGGAGCTCAGGTCCTGGGTGCCACGTCCAGGGGCGAGAACCAGCAAGGAGGCGCATCCAGGCAGCAGGCTGGGATGGAGGGACTTACTTTGCCATGATGTTGTTTCCCCTTTGGGGGCATTATTTTGAGGAAGGGAGAGGGAACCACTGACACTTACCTGGTTTCACACCCTGGCCAACGTGTTTCACCACACTGGGATTGTTTCAAGGCAGGCAGTGCTGGTAACCACAGATCCAGTGGGGCTGTGTAGCAGCTCTGGCAAGCTTTGTCCCTGCCTGGGCTCTTTGGATCAAATGGCACTGGAAACAATGTGGCAACTTCTCTCCTCTGTGCCATGTGTCAGAGGCACATGCTGGAAGACCACCCAGGACTTCCCCGTACAGCCTTCACTAACCACCTCCCTCCACGGGACAAGGGAAGGCGGCCTCCAATTGCTGCCACAGAACCCTGGGAGGGACAGCTCAGCTCTCTGTGGATTTATAGGAAACCACCCGTCTCTGACACAGGAAGAGGTCTCTGCACTAGGACATGGCCAAGAAATGGTTTGGGAATTTTCAGGGGTGAGCCACTCATCTTGTCCTGCTGCATCTTGCTGAGCTCCAGGCTGGGACCCCCCCTGGCCAGCAGGTGCTCACCTCAAGGCACCAGGCTGAACATTTGAACAGGAGAAGCCCTGGAATGGAGAAGTGTTGGTGCAGGAACTCAGGGGCCTGGGGGGTAGGATTTGGAGCTCAGCCACCTGAATGACACACAGTGGGAAGGCAGCCCCACACCCTCAGGGGTGCTCCAGGAGCCACCAGCCAAGGGCAGAAGCTCATGATTGCACTGGGGAGGGAAAGCTTGGCAGACAGGACACTACCAGTCATGCTAGGCTGGTGTTTGCACCTTCTTCCAGTTGTCCTTTCCTACCACTATCGCAATTTGCCTTTTCAGAAGCAAGAGTGGCTCAAGAGAGTACCTCAGGGTCTTCTCTGCTTCCCATTCAGGCCTCCCCATTACAGGATCAAGTAAGTGTCACTGTCACAGCTAATAGCTGCCACCAGCAAGCACAGCTATGGGCAGATGGATGGCATGGCATGGCATGGCATGGCATGGCATGGCATGGCATGGCATGGCATGGCATGGCATGGCATGGCATGGCATGGGACAGGGCACACATAGCTTCCTGAAAACAGAAGACCACCCACCTCATGACCAGTTCATGGAGGAGGAAGCAGGAAGGAGGTGCTCCAAGTTCTTGGTCAGGACACTAACCACAGACTGTGTCTGCAACATGACAGTGGAGAAGAGGCAGGGAAACAACAAGCCAGAAAAACCAGAGCTTTGGACACGTTCCCTGGAGGCAGCCATAAATATAAAATCAGCAGAAGAGCACTCATCCCATCAATCAGCAATGCTTCTCCAAGCACCATGGGCAATTCCCACACACCAGCTTGGACCACGCTGACTGTGACACCCCTGTGAGTCACTGCCCCAGGGTCTACCTGGTGGGATGAGTTGGCTGCTGGTCACACTGCACAGCCCGAGTTGCTTACTGGCATTGTCAGGGTTACCACCCATCCTCTCCTGCTGCCATGGTGTTAGTGGTAACAGAGTGATAACAGAGGCAGCTCAAGGCTTCTTCCTGCAGGCAAGAGGTAATTTAGTGGCTGCAGAGGAGCAGGCTCTGGGGAGCAGGAGGGCTGGGCTAGAGGTATAGCAAGAGAAAGCATGGAATTTTGGAGCGCTCTGCTTATCCATGCCCTGAATTGGACCAGACAACACCCTGTGTGCCCTTGGATGTGCCCATCACCTCTTTGGGGGTGGTGTACAGAGATGGGCCACGCCAGATGACACATGCCAGATGACTAGCACGAAGTACAGAGAGACATCTGCTGCTCATCCCATTCCTACTGAGATGACTCAGCTCCTACCTCAGGAGCCTGAACAGGAAGATTCACGTGGTGTGCAGAGCCCTGCAAAACCCAGCCTAGTTCCTTCAGAGCCCATAAGAAGCATCCCCATGGACAGGGTTTCTGTGTGGAGAGAGGAGATACAGACAGGCAGGGCTTTCCCCCAGCTTGGTCCCCCTCAGAGGCTGGCAGAGCACATTACAAGGGCTGGAGCGTCTGTAGCAGCCTGGGCACCCTTTACCCTCTCATCCAAGCTGCAACAGGCAGCAGTCTGCAGCTGTGCAAGGTGTAAAGTTCTGCTGTTCCCAGCAGCACTATGTAAAAGTCTGGGCAGGGGGATGGGGAGGGGTGGAGAGCAGAACAGCAGGTCTAAGCCTCCCTCCCTATGCTCTCTACCACCTGAGCAAACCATCCTACCTTCATCACACATACCCTGGACAAGATGTCCAAAGGCCATACACAGTACAGGACAAAGTCTGCAATAGAGATGCACAAACAGAGGTATGCAAAAAGGCTGGCTCCTGGAGCCCTGCTGAATGGACAGGGCAGCCTTTGCCAGTGCAGTTACCCTAAACTGGTCCTGTCAAGACCTGTTTCATCAGTCTTTATGCTCAGCTGGTGCTTTTCTATAGCAGGGAACATCAACAAAATGTGGAAACTGAGTCTCAGTGACACACAAGGCTGGACTTAGAGGGCATCTCATCACAGCCTCATTTTGCACCAGCATCCTCGTTGAGCCTAGCTGTCCTCATATGAGTCATGGCTTCAGCATGAGGCTCAGCCAGATGATCTCTCTGTATGAGGGAAAGACAGGTATTTGTCCAAGACCCTTCTCTTGAGTACAAGAGCATGAAACATGTTGGGTGATATGGTGGAGAGAGGAGCAGAGGGAGCTTTGCACCCTGTGTGATGTGGAGCCTGACTGGACCTTCTCCTGCAAGGTACAATGAGCCATACATCCCCAAAGTGTCTGCTTCTACCCCAAGAGTGTACAAAGGCCTCACTGCCAACCAGGGTTTGCTGCCCAGCAGGGCAGTAACAAGCAGTGCAACTGCCCAGCAGGACAATCAGGGCAGTGAGGACAGCTGATCTCGCCTGGCCTGAGAGACCAGGATGGCGGGGAAGTAGCAGCCTCCTCCACCCTGAGCCCACACAAAAGGGTAGATGGCCACCTAATCACCTACCCATGGGAAAGAGGAGACTTGCTCTCTGGAAACAGAGGGGCTAGGCAGTCTCAGGCAGCCGATTGACTTATTGCAGACTCCTGGGGTGATAAATCGTGGCTAATTGTGGGCAGGTGACAAAGCAGACTAAGGGAAAAGGAGCGGGGGACATTCACTGCCCGGCAGCTGCTCCCCAGCCCTGCCCCCTTCTTTTACTGCTCCTTTCAGGCCACTTGAATTGTGCAAACGCAGTGCTTTCCAAAACCTGCCGAATCTCCCTCGCAAGGCTCCTGCCCCCTCCATTCCCGCTCCCTTTCAGGGCTCCTGTCCTCTCCCTTCCCACTTCCTCCCTTGCTGCCTGCTCTCATTCCTGTCTCTGGAATAGGAGGTCCGCGGCCGGGGGGAAGGAGCCGCCCTGCCACCCACAGGCTCATGCCATCAAGCAGCCCTTCTGATGCCACAGCAGAGGACTCTGAGGACTCTGATTTTCCATCCTCATGAGACCCATGTGTCTTCTCCAGGTCCTGCTCTCAGCCCTGATGCAGGTGGCTCACCTGGACAGAAGAAACAGTACCGTGTTCTGGATATGGATATCTTCAACATCCCACTTAAGGAGACATCATGTTAAGCAGCCTTGGTGTGGCTCTGATTTGAACCCCAATGAAGGGAAAAAGCCACTTGGATCTCAGATCACAGTAGGGCTAACTTGAAAGCAGAGCCTGAGAGGGGAGGATCCAAGGGATCAGCTTGAGGAAATGGGCCTTGCCCAGCACATGCTGGAAGGCCAGGAGGCAGCAGGTGCTCACCAGTCCCTGCCGGGCCCTACATGGATGACTCAGGCTGCCTGGCCTTATCCCACACTTCTGTTAGCTCTTTCCTCCTTTCTCCACCATGTGTTCTGGTGAGATAGAAAACCAGACACTAATGGGGACACACCAGCAGCAGAGTTTTCACCAAGCCCTGGCTTTCCAGAAGCTCCTCTGGGAAGAGCCAGATCAGGGCTTGTTACAAACTGGATGAAAGCATCCCTCAGGTGGGACAGGGAAGGTGACGACCCTTACAAGAGGCTGGATAACACGCAGGACAGCAGCAAGCAAGGTCCCTAGCTCAGCTGAGCCTACTCTAAGAGCCCAGTCCTGGACACATTTAGGACTGAATCCTTCAACAGGTTGGATAGGCCAGTCAGGGCAGACACTTCCTACCCAACCCACTCCAAGCTGCTTTCGTGAGGGATGTTCTCAATTCCTCTGTGCTGTGTTTGACGACAATATTTGGCGATTCTCCACTTCTCACTTCCCCTCGCTCACACTTGCCTGCTTCTTCACAGCTTGTCAGAAAATGATACCCACTCTGGAAAAGCAGTTTAAAATCAAGTCTTAGCAGGCAGCTGAAAATTAGTGAGGGATATGTTATGCAAAAGAGCTAAAATTAACTCTTCCCTTCACTCTAGAGTGAATTAACTCTTGCCTTCACTTCTGCTCCACTCTATGCACCCACCATCCACCCTAAGCCACTGACCATTTGGACTCACACCAATAGTCTGACAGCAATTAGCTGGAGAGAAGCAGCTGGCAACCATCAGCTACTTGTAACCATGCATTAACTGGATTTATCACAGGCTTGGAAATTATGAGTATTTGCCCATAAATACACCATTTACATTTCACTCAGCCACATATACCCAAAACTTAAAAGCCCATATCTAAGTACATCCCTCAGCTCCCTTTATAGACAGTGGTGACCTCTTTTAAGTATCTGGCTTGGGATGAGCTGTGGAGGGTTATATTCCTTACTGCTGACTTACAGAAGTCTGTGGTGAACGCCCGAATTGTCACCAAATTGTCTCATGGAAAGCAAGCAGTCTTTGCATGATGGAGCTTTTCCTTAAATCCTTCCCAACAAGATTTCAGCTTTTAGCAGCTGCTTGCTAGGAGCTGGGTACAGACATGTTCCTGGGAGATAAGACATGCATTCAGGTTTAATCCAACACATTGAGCCCTAGGGTACACCACTAGTTACTGACCTCCAGCTAGACTTGGTTCCACTGGCCATGACTCATGGGGCTGGCAATTCAGCCAGTTTTCAATCCACCTCATTGCCTGCTCATTCAGCCTGTGCATCCACAGCTTGATTATATGGATCTTATGGGAAAGAAGAGCCACAGGTCTTGCTGAAGTCCAGGCAAAGTCCACTTCTCTCCCCAAGTCTCCTAGGCCAGTCTTTTGTCATTAAAGTTAATCATGTTGATCAAGCCTGACTTCCTTTTGGTGACTACTCCTGATGATTTTTTTGTCTATCATGTGCCTGATATGTATCCTTTGTAACCTCAGGCTTTTCCATGTTGTCTTGGTTTGAAATACAGGTGTCTGCCAAGGAAGGCGGGAACCTCCCTTGGAATGGAAAATATGACCCACTTCCCTCCAAATTACTATAACTTTGAAATTAAGGAGGTTTCAGGCAAAGATATGAGAAAAGGAATAACCGTTCTTTACTAGTACATATATGTATAACAAGGCAAACGAACACCACACGGCAGCAGCACCAAACAGAGCCAGAACCGCAGCGCCGGCCCCTCCCGGCCGCGGGCCCGTTCCCCTCGGGGCAGTTCCGCTCACGGCCGGCAGGGGCGCTGCTGGCTCCCGGCCGGGCAGGGGTGCGGTGGTTCCCCCGCGCCTGCAGGGGGCGCTGTGGCGCGAGTCCGGCCGTCTCTGTCTGCACGTGGACACGCTCAGCCAGCAGGGGAGAGAGAGAGAGAAGGGGCTTTTCTTTGCAAACTCACAGGAAGTAGCCGGTCTCAGTGCCCCTCGGCACACTAATGGACTGGAGCAGGAAACCTCGGAAGCAGCAGGCTGGAACAGCAGAGGCGGGCACGCGTGGAATGACAAACAAAGTGTAGCAGAAAACTCCAAACAGTGCCAGAAGCCATAGGGTGGCAGGATGTCGGGTTAAAATGTAGCAAGAAGGCCTGAAGCAGCAGCAGAGAACAGCAGGGCTGGGCAGGGAATCGCACCCCTGGGTAGCTCACCGATGATGGCTGATACCGGGGTCGGGCTGTGCAGCGGGAGCGGTCCCCGGCGAGGAGCGGGGTGCTCCTGGGTCCCTGCGCGGCACACACCGGCTCTGGGTTCCCAAGCAGCAGAGAAGCTGAGAAGCAAGCTAGTAAGCTCGAGTCACAGTGCCAAAGGAGAAGAACAAAAAATCCAGGTAAAACCTACGCGGCAACAAGTCTCTCTCGTCAGAGAAATCACACCGTGTGGCCGTGGAGCGGACTCGCCTCCCCAGGAGGAAGTAACCGCCCCTCGCCCGCCCCACACCTCTCACAGAAAATCCTGGGCTGGCTCTCGCCCATTGCAATACTCCCAGAGCAGGGCTCAGGGTGGGGAGGAGCAGCGACTAGCCTGGACTCAAAAAAGAAAAAGGGTATGGGATAAAATAACATGCCCAAGACATCTGTCCTTTGCAAGCAGGTTCCCCAATGTTGACCGCATTACATGCTCTTCCTTCTGTTGCCTACATACTTACAAGAGTCCATCCTGTTGTTTTTGAATTCCCAACCAGATTCAACTTCACTTGGGCTTTGGCTTTTCTAACTTCAATCCTGGATGCTTTGACAGCGTTTCTGTATTTGTTCCAGTTATCCAACCTTACTTCTACCCTCTGTATGCTATGTTTTAGTTTGGCTAAGATCTCTTTATTCATCCATGCAGACTTCTTGGCATTTTTGCCTGACTTAGTATTTGCTGGAATGGAAGTCTCTTGAGCTTGCAAAAGGTACTCAAAGAATCTTGTCCATCAGAAATATTTCTTAGTTAGTCCTGGTGTCTCAGGACAATTTTCTCCCAAAGCTGGATGTGACTGGATTAAGCAAAGACAAGATTTAACCCTGCCCAAAGTAACATGGTTGCAGGTAAGAATACATCCCCATGATACAACACGTGGCAACAGGAGCTGAGCCATCTTCTTCTGCAGCCCAATCTCTTCCAGCAGAAAGCCTCGCACATAAAGGTGTCTCTGCGCACCCCTCAAATGCTTCACGGGCAGCTGCAGTACAAGATGGGAAGACATTTGTGTGATCAACAGTGATTGCTACCAGGCTCTGTCACAACCAGTCTCTTTCAAGGGTAAAAGAAGTACACTTAAAATGAAATGGATGAGAGGTGAGGTCTGCCCAAGTTTGTGCAATTGACTTGGGGTATTTTCAATAATCTTGGCACGATTAAGCTCGTGGCAGATGTATGACCTTGTCAGCATACCTGCAAGGTTCTCAAGAGACAACAGGATATCACGTCTCAAAATAATTTGCAGAGTCCTCTGGGACCCTCTGATTTGGGCATCTGTAGATCATGCAGCATTGTCACCTGCACACATGCACGTCTGCCCAGGTGTCTGAGGGCTTACCAGGAACCGTATGAGAGTTATTCCAATGCAGAACCCCAATGTATGCTTGGACAGTTTGAAGCTGGTGAAGCCTCGTCAACAGTTAATAGCAGTTCAGCTTTTAGCAGATATCAACCTCCTTGGATGCAATTGAGCTCCCTCTTGCTGAAACTAATTTAGTGAGAGACTTGCTCACCACCTTCCATATCCAAGACAGGGTTGTTCCAGAATTTGATTGTGATGAAACAGGAGAGCAGTCCCTGTCTGCTGGGCATACTGTGCATATCATCATGGAGACTGATGGAGCAGCATCACCTCAGCAGTCAGAGTTCCAACCAACACAGAAACCTAATTAAATTTGACCAGGAGATAGCTTTACCCACATCACTTCCATCCCTCTCTGCCCAGAGAAATGAGTTCAAAAAGGCAAAGGCTCACATGAAGCTGTTTGACAGCCCAGGCATTAACTCATGGCCTTACATCACTTGTGTTTAGCTTCAGCCCAAGCAGGTGCCTCCACACTCCCATTCCAGTAAGGCCTCAGCAGCTTTGCCACCCATCCCACACAGCTGCAGTCCCCACTTGGGCCAGGAAAGTCCTACTATGATAGGCCACAGTGTCCCTGAGACAGTGCCCTGTCCCCAGGGTGGCATGGGAGGCTCTCCAATTCCAACAGCTACTTGCTGGCCCAAGGCACTGCTGCTTAAGCTCACACTGGGCATATCAGATGTTTATCACCTGCCCTCACCCTGGGAAGACAAACCAGGCAGTCTGAGCATTGGGGTTCTTGAGGCTGGTGCCATCAGCCTTGTCCCATGCTGGCTTGCGATGTCCAAGGGAGGGGAGGGGAAGGGAGACATTTGAACACCCCTGTCCTCTGTACCAAGCCCTGAGCACCCTGTAGCCACTGCCTGGGCCAGGGGAGATTTGCATTGAAACATGTCATAGACTTACGTAAACCTGCACAATTTCTGGGGCAGCAGGACAGCTCTTCCCCAAGGGCCCATCCGCCTCTCCTGCTCCACAGATCTGCTCACCGAGGCAGACCCATGGATGCCACACTAAACCACCGTCCTGTTATGGAAATTCAGTGGGTTTCCCATGGTCTGGTCCCTGCAGAAAATACGGACAGACGGAGCCCTGCTCCTTCCCTCCCCTCTCTCATCCCACCTAGTCCTTTCCGCATCCATGCAGCCAGCTGCAAACCTCACCAGGACTCTTTGCAAGGATCTTTCTGCCTGGACTGCAGATGCAGGGTGAAGCCTCTGTGGCAGAAATGCACTACCCCAGCACAGCTCTACCTGCAAAGTGCTGGATAACCACCCTGGCACAGAGCATCCTTTCACCTCCAGGAATAGAAAGTGCCATGCACTAGGAAAAGAGACATATCAGATCCTGCTTCCAAATCTTTGCTTGCTCTCTCTGGTATCCTGTGACTGCCTCCACAACTGTAGATGGCCAGACATTATCCCTCCTATTGCTACAGTGCTCCAATCCCTAGTCCTGGGAGAGGGCTGTGATCTGACCCCTCTCCTTCAATAGCTCATTTCCCTATTTAACTACTTTCATTGCTGCCCAAGATTGTGGGGATAGAGCCTTCTAAGGAGCTCAAGCACCATAGGAATCACCCCCTTGGCTGGCTGTGCTCCCCACAACCTCATGCTAGGGTCACAGCAGCTGCTGCAACCAGCCCAGCCAGCCCTAGGCCTGCAAGAGCATCCGGTTCCTGCCAGCACCCAGCATCACTGGCTGGCTGTTTGTCTGCCTTTCTCTTTTGAAAGGAGTTTCCATAGGAACAGGCAGGCCAGCAGCCCTCTGCAATGTGGTTCTGGTGTATTACCCAGCGTGAAAGTGCACAGCTGCCCAGCATTGTCCAGCAGCTGTTACCACATCCCCCAGCACTCACTTGGCAGCAACACTGGAGCATTATGAGGCCACTCAGCCATGGAGATTGTGGGGCTCTGTCAAGTAAACACTGGGACTCAGAGCTGGAGACGTGCTTCCTTGCCAGGTCTGTTCCCACTCTTTCACCTGCAGCACCTGAGTGCTTTCCAGCAGTGCAATAGAGGACATGGTAGAAACCCGTCCCATGTGCTGTTCTCACACTGCTGCCCTGTTCAGGTCCTGGGAAGGACAGCCACAAGCCCCTCAGCCCAGCTGGCTCCCCACCATGACCTCAAAAGCATTCCAGACCCCCCGGGTGAGGATGCAAGAACAGGGTCCATGCTCAGCATCCCCTCCCACTTGCAGGGAAAGGCAGATGGGTCACTGGGACCCATCTGTGTGTGTGGCATCAGCCCACTGCTGCAGCCGATTGGTGTGGGGTTGGCAGCACAGTAGCAAAAGTAGCTGCGCGGGGGGCCTGGATCAGGCTGGATCTGGCTGGAGGAGGAGGCACAGTGCATTTCCCAGACCAGTGCTGCCAGCAGAACGGCTGTTGAGGTCCAGCCAAAACCTAAAGCCTCCTTCCCCAGCTGGGAGCTGCGTAGCTCCCCTTCCTCCCTCCACCCCGTCCCCTGGCATCCGGCTGCAGCTGCCTCTCCCAACACTGAAGGGCGCTCTCCGAAAGCCCGGCTGGTGCAGTGCTGCTGGAGGAAGATGACCCGAGGGCTCAGAACCCTCAGCCAGCTCTCACAGCGCCGTGTGTGAACCCGCACGTAGCTCATCTGACAGAGGGCTGAGAATGCCTTGGTGGAGGGAATCTCCACAGGCCGTCTTTAGGATGGGGTCTTGTCATTCCAGGAGGTTTTTCAGCTGGAAGGAGATGCCCTTAGTGGGCAATTCCTTCCAAATCTCTCATTATTCCTGGAAGCCAGATGTTCCCCTGCAGCTTCTGAAGAGACAGGAGCTACAGGTCTCTCTCATTTTTTTCTTCCCCACCAGTTCAACCTATTTCTCCCTTTTTTCCCTCATGTCACATCCCTGTGGTGATGATGAGGGGTGGGGAGCAAGGAGACTATGAGGGTGAGGGAAAAGGTTTAATGGGAGAAGGTAGAGTGTGGTGGGCCACACTGAGAAGAGGCAAGGGATGGAGGGCACGGGGATGGACAGAGAGCAAGAAAGGAGGAGTAAGGGGCAGGGGAAGGATGCATTTTATAATTCACTGCTCCACTAACCCCCTAACTAGAGTCACCCTGGCCTGGACAGGACAGACAGCTGGAGGTTAGCAAACACTTCCTCCTCCCCTAGACAGGGAACAGCAGCAGGGAGGCAGCTGGGCGGGCCCTGGCTGTCTGAAGCCCCAGCTGCCCCACACTGCTCCAACCCCGTCAATCCTGGGAGCATCCCATGTGCGGCTGTGCCCGTCACATTTGTTCTGGGGCAAGGTCTGCAAGCCTCCAGCCCCCTCAACTCAGCTTTTCACTAGTGTGGGTCAGGAACATAGAGCATAGAGCAGGATCAGGCCCAAGCCCTGCTTTCCCTCGGCTCTGCTGGATCAAGGTCCTATTGTTTTGTACAGGCTGGGTTGCAGCATCACCCAGGCCATGGGGTGAGGGGGTAGGAAGTGAGGGTGCATATACCAGCAGCAGATCACGGGGACTGTCCTGTGCATGGCCCAGGAGATCCCAGGTCTGTGGTTCTTGCAGGCTGAGAGCTTCTCCTCATCCAATCCCACCCTTCTGGACTTAACGTACCCACAGCTCTCTGGTGTCTCATCCAGGACAAGGTCCTTTCCTGGTTCAGAGAGAGTGACATTCTGGATATCCCCAGGAGTCATCCCCAACTGCTGTACACTGCAATGGTCTAGAAAGAGAGGAGAGATCAGTTTCAAGATCTCTCCATTCAGAGCTGGAGGGTCAGAACAGGATGTACTCTTCCCCCTGACACCCAGAGCTGAATATAAAAGAGCACTGGGTTAACATCGGGACCGCTGCTGTGACTTGAACTGAACTTTGAGCTTCATCTCAGCCCCAGAGATGTTGCAGCAAAATCCTTATGAATGTCTCTGAAGGAGAAAGGTGACCTTTTTTAATTTTTTTTTTTTTAATTTTTATTTTTACTTTTATTTTGCAAACATGGCTGCCCTGGCTCATCCTCTGCATGACCACAGCACAGTTTGGGGCCAAAGCGGAGCCTCCCACCAGTACTGGTCGCAACAACCCTTCAAGCTGCAGGCTTTGGTAAACATGTCTCCATGAAACCTTTCTCTTTGTTCTTCTTGTTTTCAAACCCGACGTATTTGCTCCAAGCAGCAGCTGGGAACAGCGGAGTGGGCAGGCTTATGTTGGGACCCTGTGTGGCATCCCCTCGGCATGTGTACCATGCTTCTCTCCTACTCTCACACCCACTGGGACAGAATCTGGCAGAGGAGCTAATGCTGGTGCCCCAAAGCAGGGAAATAGCTGAAGGACTGAACAAGAGGGAAGTTTAGTACCTTGTTCCTTGAATAGCTTATACAGAAAAACTGGTCAGAAATCATGCACCAAGGGAAGGTTTTCAAGACACAATCAGATCTTCAACTGAATGAGTTCTTTTCATTAGAACATCTGCTTTCAGAGAAAATTTTCAGTGTTTCATCTGAAAGAAAGAAAAAACAATGAATTCAACAACACCACTGCAACATCTTCCAGCAAAGGGAAAGCTGGGTTGACCCTGGCATGCAGATGAAGAGTGAAACCCAGAACACCTGACGGGCCAGGGTCTGTGTGTAGCTGAAAGAAGTCTGCCCTCCCCAACAGTCAGATTGTCAATTTTTGCCAAATAGCTCAAACATCCCGGAGAAACAAATGTCTTGATTGTACTCATGTACCACTGGCTGTTGAATTGTTGTGGACCAGGCAGCAGTGACAGAGATTTGCAACCAGAGGAGTTCTGTTAGTTGTCCCTATACAGGAGATCACTCTGCAAGAACCTTGAAGCATGAAAATAAGCAAGGTCAGGGGCATCCAGGGTGAACAGTTCACTCAGCGTCCCAGCCTAACCATGGCATAAGGCATCTTGCCTTGCCCCTTCCATCCCAATGCCGGGCTCCTACATCCTCTGCCCCTGAGTTCAGCCAAAGCTCAGTAACTGGCAAGTAAGTCATTAGTGTGGCACAGCCCTAATGCCTAGCAGGGAGACAGGGCATAAAAGCAAAACTCTGTGACATGGACCAGAAGGACAATCCTGGCAGACTGCACCTGGCAGGGACCCAGAGATGCTGCTCCAGCCGACATCCCCAGCCGCCACCCCAGCAAAGCCAGGTTGGGCGCCAGGAGATGTGGTTTGCATGGAGTTATTGTTCCATGGGAAACTGGCTGTCTTCCTGCTCTTCATCTGTCAGCAGGATTTTCAGAGAATATGTTCCCAAATATGAAGTGAATGTGGCACGCTGGGCTGGAGCCCTTTGCTAGAAAACCTGGATGTCAGAGTGTGTCCAGTTTAATCCTGGAGTCTGTGAGAATCAGTGTAAAGTAGCATATCAAGTGAACTTTTCACTCTGTGGCAGGAGGGATTACCACATCCCCTTTGTTTGTTGTGCACTGCGTAACTGAAAACACTTTAACCCTTTCTTGCAGCTCTGCGGCACTAAGTATCCATGAAAATTCCTAGGAAAACTGCAGCTGTTCCAGTCTCCACTGACTGGGGGGTGATGGATACACTTGTTTTCCATGACCCATTGCTCCTAGGCTCCCTCTTGCCTAGGGAAATGGGTCCTGTTTTAAAATGCCTTGCCACAGAGCTCCTTGGGAAGGTTTTGCATCAGGCAGTGCAGGCAGCACCAGGTGCTCCCAACTTTCTTATAGCCCTGGCCTAGCAAAACTTTGAGGAGGCTCCACTGGTTCCATGTCCAAGTGAGTTTTGCAGCTACAGAGCAGCAGTTTCAGCCCTTTCAGCACCCATGCAACTCACCAGTCTGTCATCTTTTACTGCCCTGCATTAGTGAAGTTCCAAGGAGAAAAAAGGGCACAGGAAAATCCCGCCAAAATATTAAAGTGAGATCATTTCTATTAGAAAATGTTCCCTGTGAAGAAGGAAATTTCGATGTGAAGCAAATCAGAAAATTTATTTTGGTTCAAGATGAATGAAAATGCAAATGCTGGCCTCTGAGAAGTTTATTTCTAACAAATCACTGGCTTCATTCCTCCCTCCTCTTTCTTGGTTCTTTTCCAGTTGAAATGTCTCAAAATTTCATCAGTGCTGGACAAGTCACCAGGTGACATGGTGTCATGGTTTTAATGCTCCTATTCCTACTTGATAACTTTCCTGCAGTTGGAGAAAACAAAGGAGAAATAAAATGGGGAAAAGGCAGAAAAGCCAGACTCCAGGACATGAGCCATCTCACTGCCCTCAGCAGCAAACTGAGATGAAAGAGAGAAAATTTCCTGTTTCCAGTTTCAAAATAAAGGCTTTGAAATGCAACCCGAAAAGCTGAGTTTGAAACTGGACTTTCCACCTTATCTTGTAAATTCCACAGACTACTGGAGACAAGAAAAATTACTTTTTTTTTCCTGGAAAGAAAAGCATTAAAACAAAACTTTCTAGTTCGGGGACTTTCTCCTTTAGGAAGTTGGTGGTGTCACCTCTGCAGCAGCTTCTCATCAGTCTCAAGCTCACTGGGTAGGCCTCACATGCATCCATTTGCTTCTCAAGATGCAGTTTTTACTCTCTCCATTCTGCACTGTGTCCACCACCTCCAGTCACTCCCCACCCAGGGCTCAACAATGACATACCTGCTTGGTCACAACAAGCCTTCCCTCCAAATCCCTCCTCTGGAAATACCCAAAGGAAAGCAGCTGGGCAACCCTCCACTCATCCACTGAAAAAAAATTCTTTAAGGTCAGCTCAGGAGCTTACTGGGGGCAATTTTAGTTATTTCATGTGTTTGCAGCACAAGGGCCACAACATGATGTTCATGACCAGCACTGAAGTGGGTGGTGCAATGCTTTGAGTCCAGGCATCGACTCCAGCCCAGCACCCAAGATCTCTAGATAGACAGTGTGTGTTCACTAGGAGATAAGGACCAGGTCTGGATCCTGGACCCTCTTCATTATACTCTTTCTTGCTCTTCATTTGGCTGTTAAGAGCTAATGGGCTGAATTAATGACTCCTCCAACCCTGGCACCAAAGCAAAGTTCCAGGTTTCCCAATCCTCTTTGCCAGGTGCTAGAAATCACCATCTTTTCCTTCCTTCCTGGTCCCTTCACGCTCTGGGCTCAGTGCCATGAAGCTCTGCACCTTCCTGCTACCAAGGAGCTGCAAAGTATCCACATCTAAGCAAAATCCTCAGCACAGCTGGGACAGATGCTGGTCCTGGACCCCAGAGTGCCTTTGGGTGAAAATGAATGAACTCTCCTTGTGAATGCTGGGCAGGTACTGCCCAGACAATTGACCACAAATACTCAATTACACTTTGAAATGCATTTGTGCCAACCTGCTCTCTTAAGGATGCACTTTTCTAGGCAAACACTCAGGAAAACCACCTTGTAAGGAACTTGATCATTCTTAGGAGGGTTCCAGTTATCTCTCACTGGCTTCTCCCCTTCTCTCCTGGAGAAGAGAGTATCATGTTTGCACATGACAGATGCTGTTGGTTAATAGCAGCAGACACAATAGTGAGATCTTCTATGGATCTATTCTGAGTTAGCAGCAGGTCATTCCTCCCTGCCCGACACCTCTCACACTCCTGTGATTCATGTTTTAACAAAATCCCATCGCTTCTGTCTACGCCATACTTTTCTGCTTCCCTTATCCTAAGGTGACTGTGCTTAGGACCCTCTGGGTCTTCACATCTTCCTGTCTGGATGACGAAGCACTGGATACAGAGCATGAATGGTGCTCAGGGGACACTCAATCCACCCATCCTCAACTCTCTGTTATCTGGGACCTCAGCAGCCATGGCCAGGCACTGGAGCCGGTAACTCAGTCAAGTGACCCAAAGTTTTCCCAGAGATGCCCAAGCCTGCTGGTTCACAGGGATGCCCTCTGCTCCCAGCTACCCCAAGGGTTCTAACAGTTGTGACAAACTGCAACAGCACTTGTAGATCTGTTGGTGGGAGCAGATGGTTGCAGCTTACCCATTTCCATCAAAGGCTTCTTCGCACTGAGATGATACCAAGCCCAAATGGGTCCTTGCATTTGGTACCTGCTCAAGCTGTGACAAACCTCCTTTTAGTAAAGGGTTTGAACATCATATATTGACTCTGGAGCACCACTCTCATGGTGTATTTTCCCTGGGGACCAGCATGCCCAACACTCTCCACAAGGAGTCATGGAAGAATGGCCTAAGAGAAATGGTGTTAGCCCACAGACTATAGTATGAGCAGCCTGGTCATGCAGAGCTGAGATAGAATTTGGTGCAGAGCATGTGAGGAAGGTGATGAGACTGTGATGGGCAAACTGTGAGCCCATGTGAGTTTATGTGAGTGAGATGTGCATGCATGTGGAACGGATGCAGACATGCTCAAGCCTGGAGGGGTATTCATGTGCATGTGAGAGTGCATCAGTGGGTTGTACATAAAGTGTGTTGGGCTATAGGGACAGATATGCAAGAAGTGCATGGCCCCGTAGTAATTTGGGTGGGTTCTGTGTGGGGCATTGCATATGCCATAGGATATAGGGGGATGGGATGTGCGCAGAGAGGCATGTGTCAAGGAGGAGCAAGGACGGTGCAAGTTCATCAGGCCCGACATGAACACACACTAGTAAGCTGAGCATGGAAGCATACATGCGAGGGCAAGGGGGAGAGGAAGAGGATGCCACACACAGATAATGCTCAGAGACAGTGTGGATTATTGCTGTTAATACCTCTGGTAAGAACAGAAGTCTGCTGGCTGGGAGCAGGAGCTGAAAGCTGAGCCCCTTGTTCTATTTCCCTGTTCCCGCCTGCACTAATCCCTTTGAGCCCCAGGAAAAAATTGCAGAGAAATCAAACAGGTTGTTCATGCTGCCCCAGTGTCCCTGGGATTAATTAATTTGGGATTTGTGGGAGTCACAAGGTCACATTCCCCCCACTGGCAGGGCTGGCACCACAAGGCAAAGGCAGGGCTGGGCTCTGACTCTTTCCATCCAGGGAAATGCCCCATCAGCCATGACCTGGAGTAGATCCCTCAGGCAGCCACCCTGGGAAGGTTTTGAGCACTGGGTGACCCAGGCTGACCCAGGGTGCCATGGCATGGAAAGGCATCAGGCTGGGGGGACTGACAAGCAACAAGTGTGTCCATATCTCGTAGATCAGCCTCCAGCTAGAGGCAGCCACCTGGATGGATCCTGCCTGCATCTGGCCCTGCGCTCCTTGTCTCATCATCAGTACACATGACCGCCTCTTCAGGCCAGCACAGAAGCAGAAACACATCAAAAAAGGACAGAGACTCCAAAGAAATGGTTTCAGCTCAGGTGTGACCCTTGCCATCCTATGGGACAAGAGGATGAGGAGCAAGGGTTGAAGACCAGGCAAGCTGAGCTGTTTGACCCATTTATCCATTCCAAGAAGGGAGCTCTGCATTTTGACAATTCTGTCTTGGGTGCCAGATCCCCAGTTCCCACCACTAATGATTACTTAAATGATTCAGAAATTCATTTTCAGGGAGCAGTTGAGCTTACAAGGTGGTTTTCCTGAGTGTTTGCCTAGAAAAGTGCATCCTTAAGAGAGCAGGTTGGCACAAATGCATTTCAAAGTGTAATTGAGTATTTGTGGTCAATTGTCTGGGCAGTACCTGCCCAGCATTCACAAGGAGAGTTCATTCATTTTCACCCAAAGGCACTCTGGGGTCCAGGACCAGCATCTGTCCCAGCTGTGCTGAGGATTTTGCTTAGATGTGGATACTTTGCAGCTCCTTGGTAGCAGGAAGGTGCAGAGCTTCATGGCACTGAGCCCAGAGCGTGAAGGGACCAGGAAGGAAGGAAAAGATGGTGATTTCTAGCACCTGGCAAAGAGGATTGGGAAACCTGGAACTTTGCTTTGGTGCCAGGGTTGGAGGAGTCATTAATTCAGCCCATTAGCTCTTAACAGCCAAATGAAGAGCAAGAAAGAGTATAATGAAGAGGGTCCAGGATCCAGACCTGGTCCTCATCCCCTGGTGAATTGCTCCTTGCCACAGTAAAACTTAATCCCTTAAGTACAGGCACTTTGAAACTGTCCAAATCAAAGTGCAAGATCCCAGGTGCCCACTTGCCAGCCTGCTCCAGGAGATTGCTCCTGAAGCTTTCAAGATCTTAAAGGAAATAGGCTGCCCCAGTCACTAGCTGGTGCTGCTAGAATGAAGAACTCTGAGCAAAGCTGGACCTTATCCCTCCAAACCAAGATGTTCAGCCTTGCAATCACCCATTCTCCTGGCTCCTAGGTCTTTACTTCTTTCTGTTCTATCTCTGCTACAAGCCTCCATCAAGCAGCTGAAAACTCATTATCAGCCCAGTATGGACAGCCTGAGACTGGCTGTATGGAGAGGATGGCAGCTCCCTGCCTAGTTCCAAGGAGTTTATAGTCAGAGATGGCTCTGGTAGCAGGGGAAAGCCCTCATGAAACAATGACAGAGTGCCGAATTGATGAGACCCTGGTCCCTGACCTTCAGTCCCTTGGCAGCATCCCAGGTTATCCCAAAGTGAAATGGTGCTGCACAGTGGGACTGGAAAAGTTAGCCGAGGCTTGGTGCAGACTGCCACTGTCCACAGAATCCATCCAGAGTTATAACCTAGGGGGACAGAGACAGATCAGGTTCCCCCTAGCTCACTCTGCCTGCTTTGATGCAATTTGTCCTCTTAAAACCAAAGATCCTACTTTCCAGCAGTCACAGAGATTTGTCTTCCCTATAGTCTGGCTGAGGTGGTGTCCAAACTGAGAACACTGAGGCCACAAAACAAGTGTTCCCCACACTTGGGTGGAGTGGGTGATATATAAAGATCTTTGCCTTCTCCTTGGCATGGGCAGCTCTCCTGGGAACAGCCTGCCTGGAGGCAGAGTTTCCCCAAATGCAGATGGACAAGCAGCAGCTCCCAACCTGCCAAAACCCAGAGCACACTGAGCCACTAATTCAGTCCTTAGCTCAGTAATCAGCATGGGTACATGACACTCCCCACATATGTGACCAGGTAACATAATTAATCAGTGGTGCAAATTGCTCATGTGAAATGGACAGGGGCTCAGACCCAGAGTGCTTGTGAGTAACTCCATCCTAGCGACTGCTTTGGGGTGATGAAGAAACATAGAGGTCTGAAGCAACAAAATACTCAGTTCTCCAAGGTAGCAGGCTCCCGATGCTGGCCAGCTCTTGGACCAGCATAGCTTCATGCTGCTAGTCCACATTTCTGGTCATACTCAGTACCTTTCTCCCAGCCTAGTTCTCCTCCATCCTTTCTGACACATCCGCACCACACACAACAACAGTGGATTTTCTGCAGGGCTGGAATACATCCCCTTTACTGTACTGTTTGTTGCATATTGTTAGCAGCCTGGTCATTCAAACCCAAATTCATCCCTCCTGAGCTTGCCAGGCCACATGGTAAGGGTGTGTTATATGAAGGATCCTGTGCAGTATCAAAAGGTGAGGGAGTTACAAACTGTGTCACCAGCAGGTATGTTCCCCACTGCTCTGGACTCAATGGAAAGCTGGGCTTACAAGGGCTGTGCATTGAACGTGGCCAAATAACTCAAGGAAGGATGACTTGGGGTCATGTGTACAAGACTGGGTCTTTTCTCTTGGAAAGCAGCAGCACTGAAAGGGCCTTAGGCAATTGTGGAAATAACTTGAGCTGAGCATAAGCTTCCAGGACAAAAGAGAGCTTAGCTGGCAAACAGTCTTAGGGGCTTTAGCAGAGGGACAGTGAATAGAGGGGAAGCAGCCTATCCCTGAGCATTGCAGGAGCAAGTCCATCGCTGCCATATGGGCACAGGTCCATTGCTGGCACTTCAAAGAATTTATTGACAACATGGAGGAAACAAAGGAGAAGGCACAAGCATAAGTCAAGGTCTAGAAAAGCTGCCTCCAAGCAAGAGGCAGCAGCAGCTTTAGGTTATCAGAGAGATGCTCAAGTTGTGGCTCAGCTGCACACCTGCAAGGAGGTGTTTGAGAGCAAGTGGGTTTTGGTTCTGCAGAGAACAGATGCAGCAGACACACATGCAGCAGGGAAAGCAATAAAATATGGGAACAAGTGACTTGAGGACCTGGTGGAGCACTGCTTCTCTGGGCTCAAGGCTGACTGTCCACTTTCAAAGAGAGCTGTCCTATGGCTTTGGCCATAGATCTGAGCTTGGGGCAGGGGATGCACCACCACAATCCTACAGCAAGTTCCTGGCAGAAGGACATACCAATGCATCAGAGCTGTCCCTCTGTGCCACAGTCTCCACCATGCACAGAGCAGGGAACAAGTAGCTCAGGAGTGTGTACAGGGCACACACTTTTTTTTTTTTCCAGACAGAGCCTTAGATAAAGAACAGGGTCAGGATTAATGCAGCTGCTTCCCCCAGGCCAACTGCAGTACAGGCTTGTCTGCTGGAGCAAAACACTCAAGCCTGCCCACCTTTGTCTGGCAACTGATCTACAGGCTTGTCCCTCCCCAAATACATGGCCCCCTGGCCTGGCCTGAATGCGTGTCTTCTCCAGCGCCTGCCGTTCAGCTGAGCGTGTCTCTGATGGCTGGTTTTGAGTGTCTGGAAGCCCTCCTGGTATGGCAGGGTCTGGGGCTGGTATTCTGACCTTACAGCCATCTCTCCAATACTGTTATCAACCTGGTGTGGCCTCAGATTTCGCAGAGGCCAGTGCTGTCCATCAGGGTTTGCTAGGGAAGAAACTGCTGGGGCAGCAGCACTGCCAGTGCTCAAGGGGCATCCATCTTCCTGGGAATCCCTCCTCACCCCCATGGGATCCCCAGCTCTTCAGGGCCTGAGACACTGGACTGTCATTCCTGAGCTCTTCCAGAGGCTCCCTGAGTATCCCACCAGCCAGCTCCCTTCACTTCCTCATGTGCATGTCCTGCCCTGCCCCACAGTCTACCCCAGCCCCAGCAGCATTCAGGAGCACTCCAGCACCACAGGCATGCCTCTGCATCCAGCTTTGAGATCAGCCATAAGCAAAATGGGTGTTTGAGAAACAAATGCCAAGAAAAGTCCAAGTAATATCAGAATACAACTGGTGGAGTAGTTGGAAAAAATTGAGGTCACTGATCCCATGTCCTTCTCACAACCAGCGGGACATGACATGCGTCAGCACAAATCACACAAACTGAAATCCATGTCCCAGATGTGTTTTAGATACCTCCCAGCTGACAGACTGTGGATGTAGGATGAATTTGTCCCCCAGGGCTTTATCTGCTTGCTTTTCAGAGCCTTTAATGCACCTGGCTTTCACCAGCCCTGCATGGCAGTGAGTGCTACTGTTTAGTTACACACAGTAGAAAGACCCTTCCTTTAGCTGGATTTATACCTGCTGACATCTCCCCTGGACAAATCAGCTTCTTCACCTGTTCTAACTTACAAAATTACATTCTTGCTCAGGCTGTGACCAAATAAGACCTTTTAGTGATGGAGCTTGTCAGGGGCTTTTGGAAAACCAAGGACACTTTTCTAAGTGACTCTCCCTGATTTACATGTTTCTTCCTTCAGCTTGCTGCCCTGGAGATACACCACTTCTGCAGCAAGTAGTCATCACAACCTTCTTCCAGGTGAACATGCACATGTCTATTAATACAAGTTTCTATTATAATATTGATAATTTGCTCAGTGACCTTTAGTTTCCTAGGTCTTTATTTCAAAAACCTGGTATCATATTTACCTGCCTTCTGGGACAGAAATTTATACAGCAGGGCCCGCTGAACACCTAACTTGGCTCTAGCCATTGTGACTTCCATACGCTCTGGTGATTTTCTGTACAGTTTATCAGCTTGATTTGAAACTTTCCCACTCGACTCCTTGGCACCAGGCAATTTCTCAACTCTGTTTTCCTGGGAGGCAGTTCTGCAAACTCCAGAGACAGGCAGGGGTTCCCCACACATCTGTGATCACTTCTTCCAATGGTGGGCATAGGGCATCTCCCTGCCCAGGCAGCATCATTGCTGGGATGCCTAAAACCCCTCCCTTGAGAAACAGGCCCCATCATCCCCTTGGATTGGCTGTGGGACCAGGTGCCATCCCCCAGGGCAGGAATAGGTCTCTACCTAGTCTAGGGGAGCAGGATACACCTCAGCAAAGAAAAGGACGATTTCCAGGTGCAGATTTTCAGCATTTCCCCTGTTCCAGAGGCCAGTCTGTTCACATACCGTTTACCCCATCCCACCATGCAACCCCTGGCTTTTCACATCTCTGCTGCCTGCAGTATTTCAGGGTGGTAAGGCAAGAGCACACCTATGCACATGGCTGACCCTGCAGACAAGTCTGGGTGTGCAAGGTGTGCATGTGACCCACCACCTATGGATTTCATAGCCCTCAGTGATCCAGGCAGGGAATTATCCAGGTGCAGCCCCTGCTGACACCTCTCCATGGCTATTACCAGAGCAAAGTGAGTTTCTTCCATGCCAGGACCAACATTAGCCTGCAGAAAATCTTTCCTCTCCTTCCCCAGGGACAGGGGTTTAGCACTGGCCCACCAGCTCCCTAGAAGTAGGGCAGGTGAAGCCAAATACTTTTACTAATCCCAGCTCCGAAGAGCTGCTCTCAGGTTACAGACGATGTGAATAGGATCTATGTTCCAGGGTGATCAGACTTCCTGGAATTTCTGCAGGACCAGTTATCTGTTCCTGTAACCATCTGCAGCTGAATGTGCTGGTATGGCCCACGTCCAAAATGCCCCCATCTCCTCAGAGCCCGATCTGAGGTCTTTGAGTGAAAAACATGGCTGGCAGCAGAAAAACTACCCCACAGCTTCACACATGGGTCTCCCAGCTGAACAGCCCAGAGCACCTCAGAAACCTGATCTCCACAGCCTTCCATGGCCCAGACGAGAAGAGACAAAGAGCTCTTGGCCACCGGATGTGCCGAGTGTGACTCCCTAACTTATGTCCAGCCACAACCTGACACTGACCGCGCGGATTCATTTAGGGTTGACTCAGCTCCGCAGCATCCCTGAGAGCTTGCAGCACTCCTGAAATGTCCCTGAGTTGTCCTGTCCCTTAAGGAGTGTCTCAGATCAAGAGGAATCCTCACATTGCAGCCTGTTCTTTCCTAGTAGGTCTGATCATGCCTTGGGATGTCATGAGGCCATCTGGGCTGGGCTGATGGTAGAAGCTTGTCCTTTGATGAAGGCAAAGGCAACTGCAGTGAGCAAATAGCTCAAGCTATGTGAATCCAGACAATGAATATCTCTCCACATCCCTTGCAGAAGATACTGCAGTCTCCACTGCAGTGCAGACTACAGTGTTTTCTCCCCATCACTGCTAATGCTGGCTTCCTGAAAAAAGTCTTCAGACTTGCAGGCGTCACTGCAGGACTTGGGGAGCATTCAGGCTGGCGTATACACCCTGTCCACAAGCTCCCCCGCTGCCCAAAAGGCAGCTTCCAAGCCTCTGAGTACCTCCCTCTTCCATGGCCAGCCATATTATGGCAGCAGAGATGAGCAGAGGTGCTGTCTGTCACCCAGCTGTGCCTGTTAAGGACCAGCAGATGCAGTTCTGCCAGCTAAATGACACTGCTGCATATGCATGAAAAATGCTTCACACAGCACCTATGTCCAGTGTTGGGCCTGACCAGAACAGCAGCTCACAGGCAGGAGGATGGAGCTGAGTATCCGTGGTTCACGGGGTGACCTGATCGCTGCTCCCCATTGCAGTCACTAACACCAGTAGCACTGCACTTCTGATCCCAACCTGGGGACATGCTGTGTGTCCTTTCTGCCATCAGTCACCTCCATGAGGATCACAGTGCTACTCCATTCCCTGCCCAGCTCACACCTTGCCATTCATAGTCTTGTAGCTGCCTCCCTACCAAAGACTCTGCTTGCCCATGAATTTGCCTCTCTGCTTTCCAGCCTGAGACACTGTAGGCAGGAAGAACTTGCAGGGAACCATGGAGAAAACATCCTCTTTATCCCATTTTCCACTATCCTGCAGCCCTGACACTACATTTCTCCAGCCTTTCCAGCCATCATATACATGGTGACATACATCCCTAGTTTTTCCTCTTGGTGTCCTTGGATCAGCCTAAGTAGTTGCCTGACAGCACAGGCAGCCTGTCCTCTCATGGCAAATTCTGCTCAGGGCTTCACACATCAATAGACAGCAATTAACCACATGAAAAATGACAGAAAAGTCCATGGACAGACAGTCACTTTGATCTGTGCTTCCTGCTCCTCAGCAAAGCACACTCTTTGCCAGGCTTTGCAGGGGAGAAAACACTTTTGTGTCCAAGAAGCTGTGTCTGGCAATAGCAGCCTCAGCAGCATAAGACAGAAATCTGATGGCAGAGCATCCTTAGCCAGATGAAACCATCCTGCAAGGGCTCTGTCTGCTGCTCCTTGGACAAAATCCTCAGAAGGAGCTGGAAACATTTCATCAGAACCTTCCAAGAAGAAAACAGGGGGTCCAGCTCCATGACCAGCAAGCCCTGGTGCTTGCTGTAGACTCTGGTCACCTCAGCATCTGAGCAGGGTTTCTAGGAGAGCAACATCCTCACCACTGCAATCTGGCTCCCAGTGAGTGGTCTGTGTCCTGAGGAATGTGGCTCTTGAACTGAACTCCAAAGGCTTTTGCAAGCCTTTCAATCCCAAACACAGGGACTGAGAAGGGGGTGAGTGCCCCCTGAGGAGGGGAGAGCAGTGGGGTGGGATTAGAGCTGGCGCTAACGCCCTGCTCTCTGCAGCGGCATCTGAGCAGCACAGGGAGAGGTCAGGATTAGGGGAAATCCCTCTGAAACCAAAGGGGAGTTAAGCAGCTCTCTCCTTGCACACACAGAGGGGGCACCCCCAAACCTCCACCCTGGAAAAGGCCGTGCTGGGGGCAGAAGGCAAGGGGCAGCCTTTGTCCCTTTGATTTAAAGCAGAGAGCAATTAGGTGATGGACTTAGAGCCCAGGGAGCACCACTCCCTGCCTCCACAGGGATCTTCCTCTGTTTCTCTGCTTTCTTTCATTCTCCACCCCAGCCTCTAAATCCATCTGCACTAGCTCTTTAATTGAATTAACCCAGCACCTTTCACTGGGAAAAATTTAATATGGTTTCAATACAGTGATTGCTTTTTACAGCCCCGGGACAGGTTTGACAACAACCACAGGGAGTGGTTTAACACAGAGAAATTTATCCTGTTACACCTAAATTACAGTAGGCGCTCTTAAAAACCCAGCCTCTGGAGCCCTGTAGCAACCTGGAATCACAGGTTTCATAAAAAACAAACCCATATTTTGTGAGAAGACAGAGATTGAAGACAGGAATCCCAAATGGACAACTCAGAGCCTCCAGTCTCTGCAACTCTGAGGACCTGACACCTTGTGTTTGCAACACTGAACATCACTTACAGGATGCTTGGAGACAACTTTGGATGCCCTGGCACCCCCTCAAGCTCCAGAGACACGGGTTATCCAGGCAAGCACAGTGGGTAATGCAGCCCCTTTGGGGCTGGGAAGGTGCTGCTGTCTCCATATCCTCCTCCATCCTTCTCCACTCCAGTGGTAGCTCCTCCACCCCTGTAGAGATGCAGGCACCAACTGCCGCCAGGTCTTTGGGAAGATGGTATCAAACCAGCCTTACGCCGCCTCCTCCTCCTCCCTGTTTCCCATGTTCCTTGCCTGGCAGCATTTAACAATCAATGCACCACCACCTGTGATGGGCACAGGGTGCTCACCCCGTGCAAGTGAGCAGCCTCGCTCTGCTCACATCCCAATCTCTGCTCGAGTTTGGTCAAGGATGGGAGTTCTCCCACTGTCTAGGAATGGCCACAGAGCCACTCCATGTCCATCTCCATTCTCAGGTCAGCTCTGAGAGGCCAGGAGCCCTGCAGGGGCAAAGGAAAATGCTCCAAATAGCTCACAAGAAGCAGTCTCATCTTCGCCTAGGGATTTCACCCCCAGTGCTGTTTGCACTCATCCCATGAGCTGGTTACATGGAAGCACCAAGGAAATTTTTAACAAGAGGAGAGCAAGGAACAGGTAGAGAGAACTCTGCAAATAATGATCCTTTTAACAGGCTGAAAACATCACTTTCTTTATCCCAGCCTAGAGCTGTTTGTTGTAAGCATCTTCCATCTCTGCTCACGCTCCACTGTGTGGTCCCACACCCTGGACCCTTGTCCCCATGTCCTAGAGGGGACAGTGCCGAAAGGTGAGTGGCTCTAATAGGATTTGGAAGCATTTGCAAGTGTGATCATACAGATGTTATGACAGGGAGTGACACATGGGTCATTTGCACCTAAGGCTGGAGAAGACCCCCCAACCCAGTCCTTCCTTTTGTCTAGGTACGTGAGAGCCAAGAGCAGGCAGACATTGAAGGAAATGGAGAAGACATGGCAGATTTCAAGGGATATCACTCTCATCCTTCCAAAACATTGTCTCCACATTTCCTCCAAGGCTGAGATATATAGTCCAACATCCATCCTGTGACCTAGGTGGCAGCAGTGGCATCTCACCCTACTCCTCCCAGCAGGTTTGGTGGTGGGTTTGGCTGGAGACTGAAGGCAAAAAATAGTAATGATGGAGGGCAGGATCGTCAGCCAGATAGACTTTCCCATATGACAAAGCAACATTTGCAGGGGTGAAAATATGGCTGATGCACCCAAAAAGCCAAATATGACTTGAGCAGTCTGTCATGGTATAAACTCAAAGGCATTTAACATGCCAGATTCATCATTGATGTGTTTGTCACAGGATATGGAATCTATAAGATCTCCATTTTATATAAAGACATGGCATAGTTCCGCTCCCGGTCCTGCTGTGCATGTTCACAGCTGCTGGGAAATCTCACCCATGCGAGCAGAGTACTGCATAGGCACAACCTTCTTTCAGTATTGGACAGACTAGGAAGATTTTTGCCTCCTGATGCTCCCACAGTACTTTTTCCAATCCCTACTCTGCAAAGAAAAAAAAAAAAATCCAGATCTCTTTTTGTGAAGTGGTGGAAATGCACTTAGAGTAACTGTAAAGTAAAAACTATTATTACCTAGAAACTTCTCCAGAATCCCCCACGGCGCAAACTCAGGAGCTGAATGAAGCTATAGGACACACTCCTATCTAATACCTTAGCTCCAGCCCACTTTCCCTCTCCTCCTGTCTCTCAGTTAATGCACACCTGAGTAATGACAGATGTTCTGGGCAAACTGCAAGTTATGCCTCTAGCTGCAGTTTGTGATTTGCAAAGCAGCATGTGTACAAGTAAAGATACCCAGGAAGAAGCAATTTGCAAATTATTTTATATTATTAATTATAGAAATGAATATAAAAATGTAGGTTAGATGGGCCCTCTGGAGGTCTCTCGTCCAAGCCCCTTCTCAACACATGGCTGAACTTGAATTTAGACCTGATTGCTCAGAACTAGGCTTTGTCTAGAGTGCTGAAACTCTCCGAAGATGGAGAGGGTTTTTGGTTACAGCCTCTCAGGGTCTCCTTCCAGTGCTTGACACTTCCAGGATGAAGAAATTTTCCCTTATGTCCCATCAGAGTTTCTCTCACTGCAACATGTTCCCATGTTTCTCTGTGTACCTGAGCTGGCTTTTTTTCTTCTGTACAGGTGTCTTTCATAGTGGCACGGGCAGTTAAATCCCCACCAAGCTCCTCTTCTCCACATGCAGCAAAACTGTGTCCTTCCACTTCCGCTCAGACATCACATCCTCCAGCCGCCAACCACCTCTGTGGCCCTCAGCTGGACCCACCTCAGTTTGCAGACCTCTTTCTTCTGTAGAAGGGCCAAAATGGGGGACCGGATCCTGTTTGTTCTTCCCAGATTCCTGTTGCATGAGGATATTCAGTCCCAGGATCTGCATTTGCCCCAAACCTCATGAATTTTCTGCCAGCCTCCTGAGCATGTCAGTGTTCCTCTGAACAGCAGCTCTGACCTCCAGTGTATTTACCACTTCCCTCAATTTGGTGTCACCCTCAAACTTTTTATGGTTGTATTCTCTCCGCTCATTTAGATCACAGCAACACAGGGTATCTTCATTTTATCCTCCTAAAAAGAAAAATGAGGCTTTTCCAAATAAAAAAGGCCTGTGATTTTGAGCAAGCACAGTGCTGGTCAGTGCATTGCCCAGCCATGCCTTTGGTGAACAGGTATAGAATGGTTTCAGTGAGCAGTGGGACCAGCCTGCCCTCCACATGTACAAATCATAGGATGAAACTTCTAACTGGAAGACCAGTGAGACTGGGAAGTCCACAAGTCCTTAAAAGGCTGCAAAGCAAATAAATACCCACCAGGGGTACAACATGGGGCATAGGTTGGAGGGTTGGATGCTATGGGGAAGCATTTATCAGGAGAGCAGAAGCAGAGGGAAGCTTGCTGGCTGATCTTTCACCACTTTCATGGTGACCTCGGCAAGAGACCTGGTTCATTCACTTCTTCCCCTATATGGTGGTGGGTCACTGAACAGACTCCCCAGGGAATGGTCACGGCCCAAGGCTGCATTTGGACAATGCTCTGAGGCACAGGGTGGTATTGTTGGGATGTCCTGTGCAGGGCCAGGAGTTGGACTGATTGATCCTTTTGGGTGCCTTCCAGCACAGGATATTCCATGATTTTTATTCTTGACAGGTTACAGCTTGGCTTCACCTCTGAGGAACTGAGGTTGTGCAGAATCCAAGAAACTTCTGGGCTGTGGCTCCATTGGTGTCTATAGGAAAAAAAACAGTTCAAGATGTGCAGCACAGCCTTTTCTGTCCTCTCTTCATGGAGGAAAAAAATAGGAGGTCTTCAAGGGTAACAGGACCTGGGAACCAGAGATAGTCACAGCCAGGAGGAGAACACAGCTACAAGGTGCAAAGAACTTCTCTTTGGGTTCCTTTAGCTCTTTCCATGGTGCAGAGGTCTTCAGGCTGCCAGCATGTTGCATAATCCCAACAGCAACACCTCAGTGAGACCTGTCACAGTTCTGCCTTCTCCAGTACCCAGCAATGTTACCAAAACCTGTGTCATTGCCTTCAGAATGCTCCCACCACTCCCTGCCCAGATACCAGTACCCCCAGACAGGAGCAGCAGCCCCCAACCCCTGCATGTGAGCAAAGGCAGTGGGGTGCAGGCAGCAGGGTGAGCAGGGTGCAGGCAGCAGCGAGCCAGTGGCAGGGGCTCACACCCGGGCAGCCCACAGCTGAGAGCTGTCAGCCTGCCGGGGTGGGCTGGCCAGCCCCTCTGGCAGGGACATCAAGGGTGGAGGGTGGGAGGAGGACAATAGTCTTTTTTGGACTGAGCAGAAAGGATCTTTTGGAAGAGAGTGGCTGAGCAGAGAACGACAGAGCCTGCTGGAGGAAGAGCGGGGTTTGCAAGGAGAAAGAACCTGCGTCATGCAGCAGAGGATATATCACAATGCGGAGGGAATCTGGGCTCTTCCGCACCAGTCTGGCAACCACAGGACACTTCCCACACATGTTCAGGACAGGACAGCATGAGGCACTGAAACTCTTTCATGCCATACCAGGCTGTTGTTGTGCGGGGTGAGGGAACCCCAAAGAGCCTGGGGCTGGCCAGGGCTCAGGCTCCACAAATAACCTCAGAAACCAAGGAGGCAGCCAAAACATGTAGTGTAATCACAGATAAACACATAATCTACTCAGGTTACACTGGGGGGAAGCCACAAACCACAAGCAGACAGGAGAAGAGAGGAACAACAAGCAAAATGGAGAAAGGAAAATCCACCAGGAGAGACAAAAGCAAGTCAGTAAATCACAAGGGTTACTGCTCTTCTCCTGACCCTCTCCCTGTCTCCCCTGCCTGGGAAACTTCTTCCTTGCAAATTTTGCAAGGAGGAGCTCAGAAACTGGTAGTATGAAGCTCCACCAAGAATCTGCCTCAGACAGACATCTCTGCTGAGGTGGATGGAGAAGTGCATGGAGATTTACTTCTGGGCACCCAGGGCAACAGAGATGGTGGCCAAGCTCAGCACTCCAGCAATAGGCTCTGCAGCTCACTCCAGTTCGAAAAAAACAAGGGCCTTGAAAATACTGTGGAAATAGCCATACTGGTGGAGAGGATCTGTTCCCCTTGCAAATCACAGTTCACACAGTAAGGAGCCAAAAGGATGCCATGAGCCGGATTGAGTGGAGACCACCATTCTCATCCAGGGAAAACTTTTCAGAGTGCGTTGGGCTGAAGATGTGCAGATGGTCTGGAGTAAAAAAACTCCAGGCATTTCCTCCTTTCCTGCCAGGACCTCCTGCCCAGCCCTGCGCTGGTCTGCAGGAGCCAATTCACAGATGAGTGCAGGCACAGGAATGCAGTGGGAGTAGAGACTTCTTTGAAGATTCCAGCCACGGCATGGCCAGTGGGAGTGCATAGCTGAGCTGGGAGATAGTTACTGCTATGAGATCTGCCATGAAATCGGTTCCTGGGAACATTCTGCCAACCAGCCACGGCTTTCCCAGCAGGGGTAAACATCCACCAAAACAAAAGAAGATTTTGCTTTTCTTTTGGAGACATGGAAGCAAATGCAGTACAAGTGATATCTTCACATATTGCGCTTCTGCCCCAGCAGACCTGGGTGAGCTCCAGCAGGTCCTTGTAGGGTGGATGTTGGGGTTTGCTTCCTGGAGAAGTCCTTCCCAAAAGTAAGGAGTCTCTGGCATTAAACACCCTGCTTCTCTTTGGGTTCCCTTACCTCTTTCCATGGTGCAGAGGTCTTCAGACCGCCAGCAGGTTGCATTATCCCAACAGCAACATCTCAGTGAGACTTGTCACAGTTCTGCCTTCTCCAATACCTGGCAATGTTACCAAAACACAAACACGCTGGAGAGTTAGGCTTTGCTTTTTAGGGACCCACCTGAGACAAAAAAGTGATAAGTATAACATGTGAAGTTGCTGACTCTTTTGGTACTTGAGGGCCAAGTATCTGTCCAGGTGTAACCCATTCAGCTGTAGCCCAGACACCAGAGCAGGGGGCTCAATACTGACAATAAAACATTCTCTCACCCTGGAAAGCCAGGCAGGGTCTGGTCCTACCATTGGGTGCATAGTCCCATCCCTCTACATGCCACTATGGGATCTTTGAACCATAGAATGATAGAATATCCTGACTGGGAAGGGGCACATAAGAGTCATTGAGTCCAACTCCTGGCCCTGCACAGGACAACCCCAAGAATCCCACCATGTGCCTGACAGCAATGTCCAAATGCTCCTTGAACTCTGGGAGGCTGGACTCTGGACTGCCCTTCCATCTAAATGCTCTGTCCCAGGTGCTTCAGAGGAAGCCAGAACATTCTCCATCTCAGGAAAATGGGTGGCCTGCATGGGAGTAAGTCATGCTCTTCTGGGACCCAGCTCCAAGCCTGCAGCAAGGCTGCTCAGACCCAGTTCTTCTGCTGTGCTAACAGGTATACAAAAAACCCACCAGAATATACAAAATATTCCTGAGCCACCAGCCAAACACCCCTCCTGTTAAATGCATGACCTCTCTGCGTTACCAGCTTTCTGTAGAGACCACACATAATGCCCGTGGATAAATCTCCCCTCTCCGGTTTCCGTTTCCATGAGGCCGAACTGCTGGCTCACACCTTCCTCTGCTCTTCACAGGGCATCATGCCCTGAGCGAAAAAAAACACCTGCTGCTTTGCTTCCCCCGCAAGACAACCACAGGGACCACAGCCCCAATCCCCTCGTGTGCCCCTGCAGCCTGGGCATTGCTTAGGAACCTCCAGCATCCACGCTGAAGGATACTGTGAGCAGCAGGATGGGGAGGACACTTGTGAAAGCAGAAGCAGTTACTTTTTGCCTGTCTGTGGAAAGACAGGGCTTTAGGCTTTCCCAAAGCTCACTTATAGACATGTTGGGCTTTCCCCAACATGTCCATAACTGCAGACCTCTTGCCCTTTTCCTGAAGGCCTCCTTGACCTCCAGCCTACATGTAGCCATCCATGGGACAGGAGATCGGAGCATGCAGCCAGAATCACCCCAGGTGGGTCTGAACCCTGTGGGAAATGGGAAATTCATAAGGAAAGAGAATGTGGAAGGATGTCAGATACTGGGGTGGGTGGGTGCATCTGATCAGAAAACTGGGGATAGGGGGAGAGTTGTGTGGGTGGACTGGGACCTGAGAGCTGAAAGGAGAAGACAGTCAGAGGCAGCATGGGAGGCCCCGGCTGGAGCTTGCTGGTGGCCTGTGCAAACACAATGGGAGCTGTTGGCTGCAGGTGGGAAGGGGTCCTGCCAGGGTCTGTGGCTGGAAGAAGGGCTGCCATGTCCCCAGTTCACAGGAGGGCAGGCAGCTCCCAATCACACAGACAGCAGTACAGGATTGCATGGAAATATCCCCTGAACAAGGGTCACGAGGCCAGGGAGAGCCCAGCTTCCTGTATGCATCACCTGCCTTAGCCAAGCTGACCAGAAATAGATGAAACACACCTTCAAATAACCAGGCTGAGTGTCTTCACGGCCTAAATCCTGAGCAGAGGGGCTGTAGAGACCATGAGTCAGCTCTATATTAATAGCAAGTCAGAAGTCAGGCAGGTGTCAGGGGCTAACAAGGGCACAACAGACACCATGCTCCCCTGGCCTGAGAATTTATTATTGCTCCAAGGAGTGAATATTTCCCATGCTCCAGCATTCCCTACCTCCTTCCTTCCTGAGGGGGTCTTGTTCTTCCCAGCAGCTCCTATCTGCTGCACCAGATGGATGCGACTTCTCACAGGGAGGGACCCAAGGCCACTGGCAGCATCCCAGGAAGTGGAACAGTTTGGAGAAGGTTGAGGAGCTTGTTCCCAAAACAAACTGTGAGGCAGGGGAGCTTCCTAAATGCACACCCCCCAGCCCACCCCATCCATCTAGTGGATCTCACAGAGGCTCTCAGCACGCTGTCCTGGAGGGCTGGGAAAGCCTTGGCTCACACATGCTGCCCGGAGTAGACTCCCAGCTCACTTCCACCTGTTTCTGATAAGCTCACTAATCCATCGCCATAATGATTCTTTATTAATGGATGCTGCTGTCTTCATTACATGCCTTAATTAGTGTTTTGTGAGCAAATTCAAGGGGATAAGAAGCGTGTCACATTTTCCAGTGGGGGCTTTGCGCACAGCTACCAAAATAACTTTGTCTGTGAAGCTGGAGTTTCTGTTTCACCCTGCCCATGAGCCGTCGTCGCGAGAGCTGTTTCTGCCTAATCTGGCAAGCAGGCTGGGCAAGCTGAGCAGCCTCCCTGCCCTTCCTCCCTGGCTGCGCTCACTGAACTCCCATAAGCCAAGATGAATTTCAGTCATGCACAGACTTGAAGAGAGATTTGTCATTGGGAATCAAAAAATCATGGAAAAGCCTGAACCACTACTGCCATGTTCACTGGACTGCTCTTCCCCCCACCATGCTGTCTGCCTGGGGATAGGGCTGAGGGCAGCTGGGGCTGCTATGGTCCCTGCTGACCGATGCTGATCCAGCTGGTCACTGAGGCTTAAAGTTTGAGGAAGTTTCCTGAGATATCCCCAGCATCCTTGGAGAAATGGCAAAATCCCTCCGGAGTCCCTGCTTTCTCCTGGATCAGAGGTGGGAATGACCTGGGATGGCTCCAGCAGAAGAGGATCCATGGAGCCCCATTACCAGCAGAGCAGCACTGGCCATCACCAGCATTTCTGGGCAGAGGGGGACTGGCAGGAGCCAGTTCCATGCAGGCAGTATCACCAGGATGGGATCTGAAGCAGCCAGCCCTCAACTCCACCCAAAGAGGGAAAAAAGCCAGAGCAGTTGGCTAATGTGACCAGCACCACTCCAGGTGTCCTCCCCCAGCACAGGCTGTTCCATACCCAGCATCCTACTGAAGCCAGCATAGTCCCTGTCCCCCTTGGTGCCTCCATCATCCTGACCTTTGTCCTGGGGCTGGCCACCATCCCACCAGCAAAGCAGAGGAAGTCTGGAGACCCACACCTTCACATAGCCCTGACCCAGATCTGCAAACCCTCTTTATCTGGATTCAATGGGTGCATGGATGCCAGGCCATAGTGTCAGAAATTCCCTGAATCTAATTTCATCTTTAAAAAAACCCCATAATTTTTACTTGCCATTTCTGCCTGAGCTGTTTGCAGTAACTGCTTGAGGCTCCCCCTGGCTTGTGCCTGATTCAAGGTTCCTTATGCCAGAAAAAGGCAGAGGATCCTGCTCTTGGGAAGCTCTCTCCCATGAAGCAAGCAGGGATGCCGGGTCTGGTGCATACCAGCCCTGGCTGCATTACAGGTGGGATCATCTCCCCAGGTGCTGCAGTGGTTCCCCCTGCATTATTAGCTCCTTGACATCCCTGCCAACACATTTCAGATCCCATTAGGGCTTTTCCCACTTTCCCCAAGAGTGAAATGAACCAAAACTTGCCCCTTCGTCATGGCTCCGAGGAGAATTTAATTCCAAGGTTCAAAGCTTCTCCATCCCTTCCCAGATAAAAGGGTGATCAGGAAAAGGGGATGAGCTGGTTAATAAAAGCCAAAGAAGAAAGCAGGGCTGAAGGGCCGTGCCTATAGAGCAAAACCCAGCAGGAGAGAAGCAGCTTTTCTCCGGGCAAGCCTTTCCCCAGTTAATAATTACAAGCCAAGCCCGCCAGTTCCAACCCACTGCTCCACAAGAAAAGGCAATTAATTTAAGACTAATAGGATTTTAAATTCAAAACAATCCCAAGCGGGTTTGTGTGGCAGGCTGTGAATGCACTGGAGAGCCAGCCAGCAGCAGGCGGGACGGGGGGCTGGATTTGGCAGAGCAGATGGAGGAATTAAGGGCCAGGAGATGAAATCTCATGTCCTGCAGCCACTGGGATGGCAGGTCCCCATTCAGAGAGCAGCCCGGTGGGGGCTTTCCTCAATGGGAGGATGGCGAGGAGTTGTCTCATTGAGTTCATGCTAGTGGAAACAACTGGACACAACTGGCTCAGCCCACGCTGAGCCCAGACCACACTGGGAACAAGGGACTCCAAAACCCATCCCCATCAGCGACAGCTGTGCACTGGCCCAGGGACCATGACCATCTCCTGTCTCCTCATAGCAGGTCCTCCATGAGGTGTAAGCAAGCTCCAGCCATCCTTATTCTGATCTGAATGTCTTCATTCACTGAGTGTCCTAGGGAAGTCAAAGTAGGCCTTGGGCTCTTCCTGCTGCTCAGCCTACAATGGCAGACATGCTGTCAGCCCCTGCAGGCACCTCATGGCTGGGTTTCCACCTCCCACCCCAGATGGGCGGTTACAAAATCTCCTCCCAGTCCCTTGGGGACTCTCCAGCAGCACCCAGCCAGACTGAGCTCAGAAAAAGGGAGCGATGCCAGCCTATGTCTGAGGAGAGGGCTGGGAGGGCAGGAATAGGGGACTCATCTGTTATGAGAGTTGCATGGTGATGGTGGGGAAGGGACAAGCACAGGGGCCCTGCCCTGATACCCTCCTTGGCAGCCAGAGCCCCGTCGAGTCACCAGCATGTGTTGGGAGATGCTGGAGCAGAAATCCCTGTGGATTTCAGGACCAGAAGTGAGTGTGGAAACAAGACAGCAAAGTGCAATATGGGCTGTGCTGACAGGGATCTGCAGCTGCACTGGCCAGAGCCATGAATGGGGCTTGACCCAACAGGTACTCCCTCTTCACACTATAACACCAAAAGGTCTGGGATTTACCATTTTGCAAGGAAAGACCCCTCTAAGTCTGACTGAAACAGCCTCTCCTGAAGTATTTTAGCATGAACACATCACTTCACTCCAGAGCAGCTGGAGGTGTGGGCTCAGCCTCATGAGGGGCTTAGATGTTGCAGCGTGTCCAAATACCCTCGTGAGTCTGGGTTTTGGCATCTGATGTCACTACAGCAATTCCCTGCTGTGCCTGTAGGGACTCTGGGGACACAAGGATCATCCCATGAATCTTTGGTGGCATCAGCCCTCATGGAAGCATCTGCCATTCGCAGTGCACTTTCAAGGCAGGAAAAGGGAGGCTACATTCAGGAATACACACCTGTTCCACAGGTGTTTGAAGAACATTTTAAGAAAGTCCCCATGCAAAAGGATTGGTATTAAGTCCTCGCGAGATCCCAGGGAGCTCAGCCTGGTAAATAAGGAGCGTTGGTGTCTGTGCAGTGTCCTTAATCAACCTCCATGCCCCTGGGCAATGAAGAACCACAGCACTGAACCGCAGCAGCCCTGTCCCCTGGCAGGTCCCCGAGGGAGCACTGTCCAGACTGGGGGCTGAGGTCACGTCTCGCACACTGTATCCCTCTCCAAGACAAGACAGATACCAGGCACGGAAAATGTTCAAGAGGAGGATGCAGAAGAGCTTCCCAGCACCAGAATGTTCCTCCTTCGAATTTTCCACCGTCACAGGCACCAAGCCTGTTCCTAACCTGGGTCACAGTACATTTCTCCTGGCCTTATTTTGAGAGATTATTTTTACCCAATATCCCATTTTCTCTAGGAAAACAAACCCCGAACACCAGCCTGGGGACAACTCCAGCCTCAGCTATGAGAGTTGGCAGGGTTGCAAAGCATTCAATGGCAAGTCTTTCATTGTGGGAAACACTGAGTGACCTTTGTGTGCTGGGTGGAGTTTCTCCAGGCAAACAGGAGGGATTTATGGACCTGGCCACAGGCCGGGAAAGCTCCCATGAAATGTCTTTGTCACTAGCCACAGGAAGGACATGACCTATGGCACTAACCTTACAGGCCAAGGGTCTGCATGAAGAAGAGGCCTGGTCCTGCAGGATGATCCCACATGAATGAGATGAAAAAGCAGGGATGTTCACCCAGTTGCTACCATTAAATGAGTTCTAGCTAGACACATTTAGCAGGGAGATAGAGGAATGGAGAAGACTGAGACCCCAAACACACGATTGTGACGATGGAGGAAGATGAAGGTAGGCTGGTTTGACCCCACTATGAAAAGTTGCTTGTCCCTGCAAAGCTGAGGAAGAAAGCTGTCTAAATAGGAGGTGGAAGTAGGTCAGCAGACAAGAAGGAAGATTCTGAGGGTCTGAGGAACTGTCAAGGCTCCCCAAATCTTGCTGCATCCTCTCATGTGAAAACACCAGTAGAAGGAGGAAAATGCATTGGCTTGTAAGATGGTCAGAAAGTCACAGAGAAAAGGCCACAGGGTTCTAGCAGAGGATGGAAAATAACGTCTTTGTTACAGGTATGATTAGGAGGGAGCGGAGCATCATTCTACAAATCCAGCACGAATAACCAGACAAGGGACCTCTGCTCTGGTTGGATGTTGATGGGACAACAATCAGCTGTTCCTCCTCCTCTGGGGGAATGAAGTTTTGTCTCATCTGGACATCATGATAAGAGAGCATGCAAATCAAACCACTGCAGGCACCCAAAGCGAAACAGGCACAGTGGGCAGAGAGTGGAGATCCTGCACAAGTCTGGGACTGGGCATGAAGAAAGTTTGGGGAAAACACAGATGCAGTGTTTATTGGAGCAGGAGAAGGACCTCAGAGCCCAGGTGCAGAGACAGGCCAGAGTGTTATTAGAAAGCATCACCCAGCAGAGAACAGCAGGAGCTCTTTTGAGCTGTGGCTTATGCCACTGTGGGGGAAAACTAAAAGCTAGCAAGAAAGGCAGAAAGAAAACACACAGTGGTTCCAAGAGCCAAAGAAGCAAGAGTCTTATGGCTGGAGAAGGAGAAGCCTGTTGGGATGTGATGCAGAGCTCTGCTGCTGTCTCAGGGTCAGCCAAGCAGAGAAGCCCGCTCTCCTGGGTCAATAACCGCGATTGGGTTTGGGATGCTCAGAGGACCAGTGACAAATGCTGGCTACCGGCCACTCAAATAAACAGTAGGCAGCCAGTTGGCCAGTGGCCACTCAAATAACCAGCCCCAAGCTAAAAAAATACAGTAAGCTAGTAAATTTAGTAACCTAAAGAGAAACATTCCACTACCAACCAGCATGCAAATAAGGCAGAAGGGGATATAGAGCTGACACAGTCCCCTGTTCGGCTTTTGATATTCAGTGGCCCTTATCCAACTGGCTGCCAGTTGGTTATTTGCATTGGAACAGGAAACAAATTTTTCTCCTATTTATACTGCTTACCTCAGGAATAAACTAATTACTGTTATAAAATCCCATTCCCACAGTGTCCAGCATACATCTGTAACCTCTGGAAGGGACAAATGCGCGCAACTTGCCAGCTGGACTGCTCCATTGAAATGGCCAAGTCCCAACTTGCTTTTTCGTTGGCTCTCCTGACTGGATGATGAAGCAAAGACTTCTCTGCAAATATCCCTGCTGCATCAGCTGTTTACCTTGCTCATAAACAGATCACTGCTACAAAATGCTCTTCCAAAGCTGTTCAGCACACAGCAAGACAGCCTCAGGACAGGGAAGAGGAGCATGGAGCAATCTGCTGGTGTTTCAGTTCCTGTGGCCAGCTGGCTGTTCCAAGTGTCCAGGCTGTGGAGCAGCTGGAATGGAGGTGGTCCAGCCATGCTGAGATCCACACATGCCACTAGATGGAGTTTGACAGCGAGACAGCCCCACATCCCTGTCGGGCTGCTGGGATGGTCTCCACTGGAGATGGTCTCTGACTGTGATGGCAGAAGGGCATTTCTGAGGTCCGGCACTGGCAAAGGACTTCAAGTCCCACCACAGTGGAAGCCATCCCATCCTCATGTACATATGCAATTGTCACACAATGTGCTTTTGGCAGACAGACCCTGCAGTGCCCAACACATTTCCTAGCATGGAAATCCTACCCAGTACCTTCCCACCAGCTCACACACAAAAGAAAGCACCTGCATCAACTACTGCCCTATGTGCATGAAGGGACCCAATAGCGATGGCCATACCCAGAACCCCCAGCTGGGATGGACCAAGCAATGCCCAACAGTGCAGGAAGAAACCAGGTATCCAAGGACACTGCAGTCTGGCCAACTCTCAGTGCTCATTTTGGAAGACTTGCTGTTTCCTTCAAGACCCAGCTCCTGGTATCAGGGGATTACCAAAGGAAGACTGAATTCTTCCCCTGCATCAAATGCACAGAGACTTTTTTACAGAATGCCGCTGGCAGATGACATCTATGGAGCATGTAGAGTGTTTCTTTGCTTTCATCTAATTTTTACAGCCAGACTTGCCAACTCCTGACCCATGAACACGTTGCAGTTCCATGCTAGAGCCACTTTACTCACTGCAAACTCCCTGCTGCCTTTGGCTCCCTCCCCATATAGGCCTTGGCAGAGAGAAGATATGCTGTGGTTCTCCCTTGCCAGAGCACCAGCCACCTGAGCCAGCAGACCACCAGATCTCTGTGTGGTGCCATGCCATGGCATTCCCTCTGCAGAGCTTTGCAGAGCTCCACATGGATTTGTCCCCTGGCTAAGTTGCCTATGGGTTCTGGCACATGTGGGCATCAGGCACAGCCTGAAGAGCTGCTCTACAGGGCTGTAATGAAGTGCAAGTGGCAGGGAGGCAAGTCCACAAGGAATCCTGAACTCTGTCTTCCTTGGGATGTACCTCATCTGGCATTCTCCATGCAAGCTTGTGAAGGCAGGCTGCAGGAACAGAGTAGCAGAGATTAGGCGAGAAGATGAGAAGGAAGGAGAATGGGGGTACAAGGAATGCAGTGCTAGCTAGATACTGTATCCACAGGCTTGTCTCATGAGATGTGAATGGAGCAGCAAAGATAGTCCTCCTGTGGGCTCACCTGGTTACTGAGAGCTGGTGATTTCCTCCACTTTGGCATTTAAGTACTTTGGCACTCTTTGCATGCTAGGTGTGGCCAGGCAGAAGTGCACATGCATCTTCAAATAGGGCAACACAGATGGGGACAAGTATGATTTAATCCAAAGTGTACATGGCTTCAAAGGGTGCAATGTGACTTTTTTTTCTCTTTGTGAGGGTGGAGTAGTCTCTTCACACATTTAGAAAACAGGTTGCTATTCATATATCTAGAGATGCCAGGAAGAGCCACATCAGGAGAGATCACACTGTCGTGCAGAGCAGCCTTTTGATATCAGAGATAACACTTTCTGAAAACATTCAACTTCTCTTTATACTCCTCGGTGTGGGCTGTTTTCCATCCCCACTCTCCTCTGGCATGTTTGTCTGTCTGTCTGCCTACATCTATCCTCCTGCTCCTGTGGCCCACAGCATCAGCAGAAGGAGAATCAGAAAGACTTATCCAGTTTGGATGAAATACCAGTTATGACCCACACCAGAGAGCCTGGTCTGGATAAAACCCCTCAAGCACTCCATGACTGTCATAACTATCCACAGTCAGCCCAGCAAGGCGCCCTGGCAGTGGTCCTCACGGTGTATATCAGATCCAGGAGAAGGCTTGGGCAACATGTTCCTTAACAAACTCCTGTGGAGGCTTCACCTCAGGGGTTTCAGGACCCACAGAGGGTCTTGGAGAGCAGCTCTAAGTGTTAAGGGCCTGGGTGAGAAGATGCTATGTGGCTATAGTTCATCACCCAGTCCCTGCTGGAGATCCCATGAACGTTGCTGGCTGACACAGTTGGGCCATGATGCGTCTTCATCTGCCAGGCATCCAGACAGATGAAATGAGCTATAAAGAGACCCAGACATATAAATCCAGCCCAAATGGCTTGCTGAGCTGACCAGCAGGCCCTGGCAGAAAGTAAGGCTGACAGCAGCTGAAGGGTCTGTCCTGGTCTTCCTTGGAGCTTTTGGAATTCCAGAAGCTGGGATAGGAGAGCAGAGCTCACAGCTGCAGAGCAGGATTGCCCCTGGCATTTGGGCAGAGTGCAAGGAACGGCAATGGCAGCCTGAGTGGTGGAGTAAGAGCAAGAGCAACTTGTGCTGGACAAGGGAGGCAGGAGAACATGGACATGTGGAATGGAGCCAGCTGAAGATGGACTGTGGGAAAAAATGGAGATTTGTCATTGCAGGTGTAGGCAAGGGAGATGGGATGGCTGCACACCTGGCCCTGCAGGAGGAAAGCAGTAGGTGAAGATGGAGTCGGGCTGGGTGATGAATCAGTGATCTTCCTGGGTCCATTTCCCAGTGACGTGCTTCCCTATTATCCCTCCTATCTCATGTCCACCATAATGTACTTTCTGGTCATGAGCAGGGCTGGATAAGAACGGCAACTCCCATGACCCAGGGGGCTGGAGGATCTCTGTCAGGCATGCACCAGGACAGGAGGTTCCCTAAGCTGGCAGCAGCTTGGAAGCTCTGAGCTGCAAGATTTGAGCTATTTCTGAGACGGCAAGCCCAACCCAATAGAAGCCAAACCCCTCTTGCCACCTGCAAATCCCAAATCCAAACAACTTCCTGGGGGTCGCAGCAGAGACAGCATCTCCCCAGGGGCTGAGGTCTACCCCAGATGGAGAAAGAACCTCTGAGGCTAGGTGAAAGTTAGTGGTGCCTCCCAGGAATTTTTCCACTGGGCTTCCCACATCCAGAACCACAGCCAGCTTCTTCATGCAACATCTCCTCACAATGATGCTCCCCTGAGAGAGCCCTGAGCATCCCCCAGGATTATTCATGAGAGTCAGTTGGACTCAGACTCAGAGCTCAAGGCCTTCTCAGATAATCCTAAACAAAAAGATAGAAAGCTGGAAAACTGGGAGGGGAGTTTGCGTTTAGAAGATAACCCTTGTCAGTATGCCCATGGACAAGCTACACAATGGCCTTTCCTCTCTCCTGCTCATGAAGAGGTGCACAGGAGCCTCAGCACACTGAAGAGAAAGCAATGACTACAGATCTGACAAAAGACATTTTTGGAAGGGTCCTCATGCAGCATTTTGGCAGAGGAAGAAGACCCAAATGGCTCTCAACAAGAGGGAAATGAAAAGAGGAACTGGTGTGACCAGAACAGAAGGTGTTCAGAGGGACAGCTCAGTCTCAGGGACATCTGATGGCTCTGGAGCCAGCCCTGAACGAAGCAGAATGGAAACAGGTCTCCTCTACACTGGCCATGGAAACATACCTGGTAAACAGGGCTGGGGAGTCCACATGAGACCATCCCTACTTTTGTGTTCCACAGCCATTACCGTGGCCATGGAGATGGTGGGGTGTGTGACCTGGTCCCTTTCCACTCGTGATCTCAGCCTTGTGTCATACCTCCCCATCCACACGCTGGTGCAAGGATGCTGCCTCACAAGTGTGTGACCTTCTCTTCAGGCTCACCCTACCACAGCAGCAACACCAGCACCGGTCCTTCGTCACCAACTCTACTTTGTTGGCCAAGCGTCCAACATCTCCTCACACGTATCTGGAGGCAAGTCACTGCCATGTGGAACAGGCAGGGCCCAGGACAGAGAGGCACTCAGAGCAGATTAGATTTGAAATTGGGTTAATTGCGCCTTTCCATCATTTATTTAGCTTGGGATAGGTCCAAAACATATGAATGAAATCCCCCCATGTATGCTACGCTGCTGACAAGCGGATATTGCATCTGGTTTGAATATGGCAAGTGGCTGCAGAGGCAGAGACAGTGTGGAGCTGCTTGAAATACAACACACGCCTCCTCATGCTCCCAGCCCCCCTGAACCATGTGCCCTGCAGTTACATCATGCTGAAACACCCCACCTTGCATCCCCAAACTTTCTCTACCGTCTTCACATGCCATCATCTCAGGCCACTGCCAACCTGACCCATGTCCCTGACACTCCTGAGAGGCCAAAATCCAGGAGTGGGAGAGATGGAGGAGAAGGAGGACAACCCCTCAGAGCAGTATGGGGTAACATCCACGGGTTGGGCTGTTATGGCCAGGATGGCTGTGGATAACACAGATGAAACGGCAACCTTCCCTGGAATTGGGAAAGGGTGGGAGGGGAGATACAAAAGGAAAAGAAAGCAGAGTGGATGCCAAAGTTTTATTTCTCTAACCCTCTCCAGAGCCCCCTGTCAACCCATGAGCAGTGGCGTGTGATCACTGCGGGGCCTGCACGAAAGCACTGGGGCCAATCTGTTCCCAGGGTGCTGAGGCTGGCTTAGGGGGAGGTGGAGCCAATGCCAGGAGAATTTCAGCAGTGGAAAGTCACCTTTGGTCTGATGTCAGTGGGTGCAAGGTGCTGAGCAGCATCTGGGGCAGCACCAAAGAACAGAAGATGCCCTTATTCCTCCTGTATTGTCATGCTGATCTGCAGTCAGCACAGGTTAGGGAGCTTGTAGGGGCTCTAGTGAAGCAAAAGACCCACCAGGGCTCTGCAAGGCTGCAGGAAGACACGGGAGTTTTCGAGAGTTGCCTACATACAGCCCCTTGGCTTATGGTGCCAGGCAGCTGCTGGAGGTGCAAGAAAGGATGCTTGGTGAATGGGAGGAAGGATGTTTGATGAAAGGGCACCCTGGCAGTGGGAATGCAATGCTTCTCTTTCTTGGCTTTTCGGGAGAAAGATGGGAAAACACTGGCCTATGTTTAGGTGTCCCACACGCATTCCCATTTTAGCCCATTTCTCACGAAAACATGCCCCCAAGGTGCAGGGGTCACTTTGCTGGTCCCTGTAGCAGCGCTGTGCCCAGAGGACCAGGGTGGAAGCAGGGTCCAGCCACGGAGATGATGGACGTGCACTGGTTTCCCTCGCAAGCACTGCTTCTGGGATGTGCCCCCTGGTCCGCCCCTCCCCCAAAGCTTGGCTGCCTCCTCTCAACTCCTCTCACCATGAGCACCTACAGAAGAGGAAGATGGGGAAGCCAGAAGCTTCCAGCCCAATGGTGTGTTCTCCCCAGCCACTGCTTGGGCGACAAAGGGATTCCAGCAGTTGCCACTAGCATCCAGCGGTAAGTTTTCTCCAGCTCCCACCATGGCACAGACAAATGCCAGCATCCAGGCCAGGAGAGCTACATAGGACCTCCTCCTTGCAGAATGGCAGAGCCCTGATTTGCACAGGTGTTGAGCACCGTTCATCCCCAGCAGCCTTCAGGGTTGTCACGATCACTCAGCGCCTCCCAGGATCTGGCCTTTTTCCCCCTATTCTTTTATGAAGATGTTATTTTACAGCTTGTTAATTTGTACTTTTTCGAGTTTTTAACAAGGATCAGGGGCCAAGTCCCCAGGCAGTCCACTGGCCGTGAGAAATCCCATTTGGTATAATATAAATTATTGCAGATATTACTAATATTGCGTCTATTGTGTAAATACTGACTAAATGTTTGAAAAACACAAATAAATATGAGCTGAGCTGATGGCTGGAGCAGCTGCCCATGACCTATTCTGGGCCCCCAGGGGGAAAGAATACACATTTTAAACTAATGTGTAAATATGTAACCTGCCTCCATCCCCCTCCACGTCGTCAGGAGCAGTCCTTGGAAGCAGCCCAGTCCCTCAGCTGCACGGCTATGATTTAACAACAGCTATAAATACATCTCATCCACTGGGCAACTGCACAAACAAGGGCTCACCTGGCAGTAAGAGGTCACCAAAAAGTCTCCCACATGAGACCACTGTGCATGAATGGGTCCATGGTGAGGGGGGATGCTCAGTGCTTGTCCTTAAAGCCTCCCCTGGGTCCTGGACCTCATCAGCCCAGCCTCACAGACCTCAGTGTTGCACATCAGAGCCAGGTATGAGCTAATGGACCACCATCAACTGATGGGCCACCAGGACCAATGAAGATTCTGCCTCCAAGTCATGAGCTTCCTTTCCAAGGGCAAATGCCTCCACTCATTTGCAAGCTCTTTACCCTATTCCTCATTGTTGCAAGAAAGTCACAGAGTCCTCCGTTGCTGTCGTCCTTCATCATCATCCAAAATTCCAGAGCAACATGCCTTCTGCCAGAGGGCAGAAGGATAACCCAAGGACTGGGTCCCCACATCCCACTGCCTCTCAGCTTCAGATGCTGGGAGATTCCAGCCCTTCCTTGCAAGTCTCCAATTCCCCCTGATCCATCACCCAGGGCTGGCTCTGACTGGAATGAGGAACTTTGTTAAACCCTTCCCCACCCAAACCAGTGGCACTGTGAATTGTACTTCTGGCACAGCAAATGGAGCAGGGAACCACATGAGAGGAGACAGCTCATATCCCCGGGCTTTGCCTTTGATGGACATGGGATGATGCTGGCTTTTACCTAGCATTGTTTATTTGTGACCTTCCCAATCTTTTTAATTGGATTTAACCCAAATCCACTACTCAGCGGGGTACAAACACCTCTGGGTTAGCTCAGAGCCACAGAGCTGCTGCAGAGGACAAGAGCTGCTGAACTGGCCACAAGTGACAGCATGGGGAAGATTTGCTCCTCAGAGGATGAACAGCAGCATAGAAAATGTGGTGCCAGGCTGTGTCATGGGTCCTGTCACCCAAGACTGCAGAGGGAGGTACTGGCAGCCACTGGGCCCCCATCACCCTGCCCACAGAGGGGAGGGAGAGGAGAAGCGGGGCCAGGAAGATGTGAGTCAGGGCAATAAGGTCATGGCAGTGGGAGCCAGTCAAGACTCTGGGCGGATGCCTGTGCCCTAAGGCAAAACATGGGATTGAATGCCATTTCTCTTGAGAAAGGTGAAGATCACAGTATGGCCAGCCATTTCCAAAGCTTCAGGTACTTTTCAGGCATGGGGTGCCAGCTCCAATCTTGGTCACAGGGAACAAAGCTAAACTCATGTGATCCCCACAAGACCAAATGCTGCAGAGAGGCTTTTCCAAACTTCTCCTGCCTCCTACCCCCTCTCTGGCACATCCAGACAGATGATTCCACACTGATTTTCTTAAGTTTTTTGCAGGTCCTGGGGATCATCCTACTGCAGTGTATACTTTTGAGCTTGAAATCTCCCAGGGCCCACCAGGGCCACAGACTCCTCCAAAACCCAGTTTGACTCCTCCAAGCCCCTGCAGTTGCTATAGGTGCCCAGACTCGGCCTAGCAGGAACAAAGTCCACCCCACCAACCCCTCTAAATAACACGTTTTGGCTCTTACATGTCACATCTCTAAGGCCTTATATAGGTCCAGTGCATCAATGCATCAAACAGAGACAAGCGGGTGAGGGACTGGGGGAGGGTAGCACAGGATGGGGTTGTGCATCAGGGCTCAGCTCTTCCCCTGTAACTACAGATTAAAACAATAAACTCAGAAGGATCCAGCCTTTGGCAGGGACTATGAAGAACCAGTGTTTGACTGGCTCACAGTTCACAGGCACACCCAAATAAATAGCATTGTTTATAAGGACTGAAAATTAAAAATTAAGGGCTGTGATTTTCAAAGCTCCCCAAGGAGCCCTGACATTGAACTCCCATAAAAATTAATGGCATGAAATCGCAGCCCTGCATTTCTCTGGAGCGATAAAAAGAGTATTCATTGTGCAATCAATTGCTGAAATTCATAATAATTTATACTAAAGAAATCCTAAGTAATTTCACTGCTATGGACAGTTTCAGTTAGCAATAAATATACTAAATAAAATACCTACCATTTGAGTAGGAGAAGTTACTGTAAGGTTCAGCAAATTAGCTAAAACAATGCAAAGTAATTTCATTCCTTATTTTCTGCTGGGAATTGAAGCCCCCCATTTAAATTTGCTTACTCTGGTTTGAATTTTAAGTTGTTTTTCCTTTCCAATGCAAAACAAAATTTGTGTGGCCGACTGAAAAACTTCTAAGGAATATACAGGTGTTCCCCTTTTTTTTGACAAAATCATGATCTGTCAGTCAGACTTCACAGACCACTGCTTCTTGCAACAGCCTTGGGTTTGGCCAGAGGAAAACATAACCAGGAGACATGTTGATGCCAAAGATTTTGGCCTTCCCTAGACATCTTTGCTGCATGTTTGCATGCACCTGCAGATGCCAGGATCCCCCACCATTGCCCCTCCCATGCAAGAGAATCATTCAATTTGATATCAGTCACCCTTATCAGGCCTTTTGTGTGGTTTGCTAAGGATGAGATAAATGGTGCATAGGACTAGATATGCCACATGAAACTCCTCCACCAGAGACATGCCATGGAGTCATGGTGACATCCCATCCAAACACACACAGAAACATGTGCTCTTCAAGTCCCACACCCACCCACACCTGCCTTGTCCATGCTGTTTGTGTTCGACAGGAGGGCACCAAAGCAACAGACGCCCCACTGACACTCACAAGCAGCCAGAAAGGACGCTTCTCACCCCATCCTCAGACCTTCATCTGTGCTGAACAAGCATCTGCAAGACACCCTGTGCATCAGATTCCATGGTTGCAGCCTATATTCCTCTCTGAACATCCTATTCTTCTCCCCAGTGCATGTCTATAGCTGGGATCACACCTCTGCCTTTGCTTGGCAGATGGACCTTGCAGACATGCAAAAAGTTCCTTCATTTGCGGACAAACAGAAGACCATCAGAATAATTCGTTATCATTTTCATTCCCTTTTTTGAGGAATTTGATCCTCAACATTGTAGCTTTCAAAGTCAGCTGAAGAATTAAGCACTGATCCCATTACAATTTAGTAGGAATCCTGTTCCTTCCTCCTTTAGATTCCTCTGAGACCCTGCCCCACCTTCAGGCCTCAACAGAGGAGTACACCCAGGACCAAACCAGCTGTACCATTACAAGATACTGCAGCTAAGAGCCCTTGGAAAAAGGTCTGTAAGGAAAAAGAAGCAGGAGGCTGCAGGTCATGAAACCGGACATGGTTTCATACATCCCGGTTATCCCAAATTAGGGACATCTTTTTAAAGAGATGACGCAGTAAAGGGAAAGATAAAGACAAAACCCTAGAAACTCTTCCTCTCATTTGAGCAATTTTGGGGTCTTCCCCACAGCTCATATCCCACCATGCCTTATATGGTGGCCAAACCCACTCCACACACTGAGCAGACCCAATGCAGAGTTTCCAGGATTTTCAGATCTGGAAAATGCCAACCAACCTCCAGAGTCAGACCAATGATGAATAGGAAGAGCAACTAGCAAGGTCCGCACATCCCACATCTCAGCCACTGGCTTCACCATCAGAAGGGTCAGAGAGTTTGATGTGCATGTTTCCTTGCTGCAGTTGGGTGTGAGCTGGCTGGAAGCATCGTTGGCAATGGAGGTCCACAAGATCTGAGCTGGTCATGGCACATGCTGACCATTCAGTCACTGAGCCACTGAGTCTGCCCCACAGGTCCACGCTCGTGGCCGTGGCGAGGTCCCGTTACATGTGGTTGTGTCCCCCTCTAGTGGCGTGTCCCAGCCAGCACGGTCCCGGCCAGCGTGGCAAGCTAGACATGCTCCCTGTGGCATGGTCACCATGAATTCGTGCCACCGTGACTGCCGTCCTGTGCTGGTGGCAGCATGCACAAAGAAGACCTCCAAGAGGACGTGCTGCTGCTGCTCTGTATTGAGTGCCATCCTCCATCAGCCATAGCAGGGCAAGGTGTTCCTGCAGGGAGACACTGGCCTGTGAAAGTGAGCAGGATGTTCCCAGCCCCCCAAACCTCTCCAGAGCAGGACTAGGAAGGGCTGGAGGATGGCTTGACAAAGCAGAACAATGTTACAGATACCAGCCATAGGTACCCGAGTCTGTAGCATTTCCCTGCCTCTCTGAAGGCCTTTTTTCTGGAAGGACTAGGACAATTAAATGGAATTCCCTTTTGGCAGGTGATGCCTGCAGATGGAGGGATGAGTGCCTGTTCTCCAGGCTGCAAAGCTAGCAAGATGCCTCCTCACTACAAAAAGGATGTAGCACTCTTTATGACTATTAATTTGGATAGATTTACTCAGCAATTCTGGTTTCATGTTCCCCAATCCACAGTATCACAACAGGGGCAGGATCAAAACTTGTTTCCTTGCTGCATTTATGGCTGACAATTGTATTTAGTCCTGAAAAACACAGCAGGTCTGGCTCCCTGTTAGTTGTGTGTGCTGTGGGACATCACCGTTCCTGCTTTCCTATACATGTAGTATTTGTTTTGCTGGCTGATTCTCTTAAGCAACTCTAATTCTTTCACAGCTTCATGTTTCCATATATCCTGGCAGAGTAAGAAATGAAAACTGCCCTGGTTTGCCCAAGAGAGCTGAACTGTGTGGAATAAGCATGGTGTTTCCTTTGGTGGGAGGACAGACTCACTCTCGGTCTTGAAATGGTGCTAAAGCAAGTGACCGTAACAGCACCAAGAGAAGATGGGACACCCTGGGAATCTGCTGAGCATGCTGGAATATAGCCAGATCCTTAAAAATTCAACTCACAAAAATATGTTTCAATTTCTTTCTAAATCGGGGGCCCCAAACTAAGCACCCTCAAACACTTAGCATCAGAGGGTCCACTGAAAAGGATGCTGTGAGTGCTGCAGGCCCTGTTCACAATCACCATAAGGCTCTTGCCATCATCTCCTGCACCTCTGGAGGGGAACTGCTTGGATAACAGTGCTTCAAATATTTCTCAATTTTCTTAAAAAATAGAAATTCCCCAAGTGGCAGTAATCTGAAAAATGAAGAAATTACAAAAAAATGCAGTTTGCGAAGGGAAAAAAAAACTTTTGAGTGTTTTTCTACTCATTTCAGCAGGCCTGGGTCCATGCACACTGGTCACTCTGTACTGCTCATCTCAGCTTGGTAGAAAGCCAGAGAGATGGTTTTCCCTTAATGCCAGATGCGCCCCAAGGTATTTCCTGAGTCATGCAACATTTGTGGGCTGTATGAAGCCAATAACTTTGTTCTATGATGGGAGATGACCCATATATCAATGTCAGCATCTACAACTGGGAGTCCTTTGAGACTTCTGAGTCACTCACGACTTCATTTACAAATTCTGGCATCAGCAGCTCTGTGGGCCTGGGTCTTGCTGCTCTAACCTCCACTTCAGAGACAACCAGGGAAAATGCCCCAGATCAGCAAGTGGTTCACACATCTTGTTTTTGAGTCCTCCTCATAAGGGCTGCCAGGGGCGAGTTCATATCACCCACTCATTCAAAAAAAAAACCCCAAAAATCAGTCTTTGGAACTTACAGAGGCTTCTCTACAGCTTTGCCAAGTCTTGCCACAGCCTCTGCAAGAGTAACACATGGGGGAGAGGGGATGAAGGGGCCAGCATTTCACCATGGGTTAAGAAGGGACCCTGTCTGATTATCTTACAGTTCACATCCATTTTTCAGGTAATTACACTTAAGGAAGATGTGTCAAATCCTTTGTGATGGGCTGCCCTGCATGAGCTTCCCACAGTGTGCTGGAGATCCATCTTTTGCAGGATGATGCATCCTCAAATCACAACAAAGGACCCATCTGAGGATCTCTAAAGGGTCCAGCAGGCCAACAATGTCCACCAGGCTATCAGGTGTTTCAGAGACCACTGTGGCATGTTGCACATTTCAGCATGGCATTCCCACCTCAGAACTCAGTACCCCCAAGGTCTTCCTTCTGTGAGTTCTGCTATTTCTCCCTCTCCAGGAGAAGGAATAGGAACCCATTTGGGGTAGGACTGAACTGGGGTCCAAAGTTAAAGGACACTGAAGAAACCTTGGGAGAAGGAATATGGCCACCTCTCAGCTTCAGTCTCTAGGTTGTTTACTGCCTGGAGGGTCAGGACATACCGCATTTCCCTTGATGTTGAGCATCTGCCTCAGAAAGTATCTGTGTTAGGGAGATCCTGTGCCCATAACATCCCTCTGAGGCACTGCTTACCCAGACATCCAAGGGTGATGGGAAGCTCACATCCTCCATCTCCACTGCTGGATTTCTGCGCTGTGCCTTTGTGCTCCGGGCATCTCTTCCTCATCAGCTGTGACTCCAGAACATCTTTGCTAGTGTGTTCTGACTTGCCAGTACCATCCTGGTGGGGCTCCTGCATTTCAGCACTCAGTGGTCCACCCTGTGGCTTGGACATTTTGCCATCTTGGTAACCCACAATGCTCATCATGTGTCCAGGGCACAAATTCCAAGTGCTGCCCCTTGGATGGGAGAGGACATTGGGTCTAGCAGGCCTAAAGAGTGCCTAGTTCCTCCTCAATAGCCACCCCTCCACTGGCATTTGCCCAGAAGCACCCGAGGAGTTACTCTGGAGGTGCAGCACCCCTCATCAAAGAGACAAGGTGCTGCTCCACCATCCATCACCATCCATCATCTGGTCACTGAGTGCAAGAAACACAGGTACATGGACTGCACCTATCACTTTTAATCTCCTCTCCACTTCCACCTGCCCATGGCTTGTCCCCCAAACATGTGGAGCTTCCCTGCTCTTTCTTCCAGCAATTTCATTCTTTCTCACTAACCTGACACTGAACATGTGCCTTTCTGATCCCATCTCCTTCCCAGATTTCCTGTGTCTGAGCCCCTCTGTATTTTGTCCCCTGGCTCTCTGGTATTTATGACCTATCTCTTTGTTCTGCACTGGAGAAATCCCCATGCTGTGGAACTCAGCTGGCCAAGCTCCCTGTGCTGCAGCAACAGTGTTGTCTCCAGGAGCATTCCCATTAGCAGGGGACAGGTGATGGATTCAGCACTGCCAATGCAGGACTAATTTCCCATGCGGCATTTTCCTAAAGTTCAAGCTGGATTCACATATCATTAGATAGATAGATAGATAGATAGATAGATAGATAGATAGATAGATAGATAGATAGATACATACATACATACATACATACATACATACATACATACATATACTGAGATATAGACAGAGATTTATTGAGATATATATGCATCATCATAAATCCCACAACCCACAACCATAGTTTGCCTCAACAGTCCCATTCCTGGCAATTTCTGTTAAGAGTTTTTCTGGAGCACGCCTGCCTTAGGAACTTAAGAACCCCTCTAAATTCAACATGAGAAATGACACACATCTGACTGATTACCTGTCTCCCATGTATCTCTTGCATCTGCACTTTTGAACTTATGATCCACAAATCCCTTCTGCGGGGTCCACAGAAAGTAACTCATCAACCTGGAGTCTGTTATCAGTACAGTTAAGCTGCTTTAGAAGGGGCTGCATTGCCACAGGAAAATTTTTCAGACTCAGCAAACCGAAGCAGGTTGAAAACCACTGACCAGAGGTTTGGGGATTCTAGGGAATGGCTAAGATGATTTGGAGGCTCTGCACTTCTAGAGCTGAAATGTTAATAAGAAACTATTGACTTTAGTTGGGATGAACACTGCTATATTGACATGAGAAGGAAGCACAGATCGAAGGAAAAAAAAGTCAATATTTGCCAGGTGGGATAATAAATCCTGGTTTTATGATCAATGCAAAATGCAGTGGTTGCGTTGCTATATACAGTCTGCCAGGTAAACTGAGCCACTGAATTTCCTTTATTTCAATTAGCTGCGAGTAATTTGCTGAGATATTCAGGGTAATGTGTAACTGAGAGGTTCTGAGGGCTGTTCCCAGCCTACGGCTACAGAACCTGACACCTCTAAGCGATGTGGAACATTTTTAGCCTCTGCTGGAGGCAAAAACTGAAAGTTAGACAGCACAACCCTAATTCCTCCCCAGATTGCTGGGATGGTTTCTGCCAGGTCCTTGTCCCACAGCCACGCAGCCTGGGTGGGAATTGGGGTAATGAGGCTGCCTGAACTACCCCGGGGAGGCTGGTTGCAAGGGGAGTCTGTGCTACAGCTTCTCCCAGCCTTCACAACCAAACCAGGCAAACAAGCAGATCATATTAGCGTGGAAAATTCACCCTGTTGTCTCTGACCAGAGAGTGACTTTTGTCAGATGGGAGAGCAGCAGCTGCCTTCCTACATGGGCAGTAGGCAGCTTTTGTGTCTGGTCTTCTGCACACCTCCATAGAGCCATAAAACTCTGCCTTTCTTCCCTGCCATGGACATTTCAAGCTTGACTGATTAGGTTTGCATTGTATGTAGCTATTAAAGCCAAACATTTACAGTCCTTCCAGTTTTGCAGGGTAATTTCAGAAGCAACAGCCCCAAAGAAGTCCTTTTCTGTAGTTGAATAACCTGATTTGTACAAATATTTTAGAAAAAATCTGGGCTATTCTGATTTCTGTGTGGCTCCCCTCCCTTCCTAAGAACAATTGTGCCAAATCCTCCAAGACACAAGATAAACACAGTGGTTTCACTTTATTATAACAAACTATAGATTTTTCAATGCTGCCTCACCAGGTCTCTCATTCACCTTTGTCTCCAAAAGGTTTTGTTTTCATCATTTTGCCACCATATTTACGTAGAAATGCACTGGACAGCTGAGAGGATTTTACTGTCTCTTACATTTCCTGTTCTGTTGTTTAATTAGTAATTTCTGAAAAGAGCATTACTTAAAATAAAAGATTTCCTGCTACAAGAGAAAATTAAATAGATGAGCCCCAGACAGCCCAACGCTACTGCAGGAGCTTCATTCCTAATGTGTTTCAGGAGAAACAAGGACTTGGTTGAGGAATTAGGTTCAATTATCAACTGCATTTCGGCAAAGCAGCAGGATCAAACTTGGTATGAGTGCAGCAACCTATCCCTTGGGTATCTCCCAAAGCCCAGCTCTGCTTCTTCCTCCTAGCCAGGAGAAAATTCCCTATCCACACACCTTCATCTGACACCAGCATGAAAAAGTTGTACAGCCAACACTATGCTCCACATGCATCTTCAGGAAAGGAACAGAGCTCCCGAAAATGCTGCTCATATCTCAGGCTCCCATTTCCTCCACTTGGTGGATGCAGACTGAGCCAATGGAAGAGACGGTTCAACAGAAACACTGGGACTTCTTAAAGATGGGTGTGGAGGGAGAATGCTGTCCCCATTTAAAACATTCCCCCATCAGGGCAGGGAAATGCAGCTTAATGTCCTCCGAACATGCTCTGCTGTAAGGCCAGTGTCTTGTCATTTATCTGATAGCCGAAGATGGGGAAAACTCTGTCCTTATTGATACTCCACATGGCTTTCAAAGGACTTGGCCAATGCAACTCTGCATCCTCTTTGCCAAATGAAAGAGGATGAATATACACATGGAGAAGCAGAAACCGTGGGTGAGAAGCAGCAGAAGACTTTGGTCCTGGACTTCTCCACTGGCCCCGACAAGCTCATTTGTCTCTGTCAGCCCTTGTCATGCAACAAAGCTTGGAAGTTCTTTCCAGGCACGGTTTTTCTTGCTTCCAAAGATTTAGATTTTCTCCATCGGTATTTTATTCACTACCAGTAGACCAATAATCCCAATCAGCACCTCTCTTTTCCTTGATTTTCTTCTGTTCCTTCACACCTCTGGTTTGTATCCCCAAAAGGCCATGTCTGCATGACAAAACAAAGCAGGCCAAGGAATGGTGGCGCTGAGGGTGAAATGGTATAGAGTCTAAAACAAACCGGCCTTATCTATCTTACACCTTGGGATAAGACCTCCCTTGCTCTTTGCCTAGCCACTGTCTGCAAGGTACATGTTGGCTGGGCCAAAACCACACCAGTGAGAGCACCAACAGGTTGAGTGGTGCAAGGAGAGAGGTGGAGGAAGACACAGCCCCATGACCTCCTTGGAAAATGGTCACACACAGGAAGAGAGATGTGGACATCACTTAGGCTGAGCACCTTGGCAATGGTAACGCCACCTGGGGTGGTTGTAGATCTCATCTCTCTGGGGAAACGTCATTGCAGCCTTCCAGTACTTACAGGGGCTTATAAAAAAAGAGGAAGAGCAACCTTTTAACACAAGCAGATAGTGACACAACAAGGGGGAACAGTTTTAAACTAAAAGAGAAGAGACTAGATTAGATATTAGCAAGAAATTCTTTACTAAGAGGGTTGTGAGGCCCTGGAACTGGTTGTCCAGAGAAGCTGTGGCTGCACCATCCCTGGAAGTGTCCAAGGCCAGGCTGGACAGGGCTTGGAGTAACCTGCGATAGTGGAAGGTATCTCTGCCCATGGCACGGGGTGGAATGAAATGATCTTTAATATCCTTTCCAACCCAAACGAGTCTGGGATTCCATCATCTGCAACATCCGCTGAATGTGAAGATAAGCTGAAGACAACTCCACCACAAGTCATGAATAGTCTGAGGTATTCACCCCTGCCCAGTCCTCTCCTGACCATCACCAGCCTGGAAGACCCTTTGCAGTCCTGGTGGCCTCCATCCCTTCTTCCATCCTGCTCAGCTGAGCCTGGCTCTCCCAGCTCCCACAGTGGGGGATGAAGTCTCAGTGCTCCTAAATGCCTGGAGGTATAATAAGCACTGCAAAGGAGTGGATCAGGGTGTTATGTATCCAACCAGCCTGCAATCTCATTTTCTCCCTGGGCAGAATGAGTAGGGCAAAGGTTGCAGTCATGAGCTGTCACTCCAGTGCCGGCTGTCTGCACGTGCACTGCTGGGTATGGCCACTTGTCCGGCACCTGCATCAGGAGTGCTGTTTCAGCAGTGCTACAGACTGCTTGGTGTGGATGGCACCCAGGTGAGTGGGGAAGTTGGCTGGGATATATTTCAAATGCCAGAATCTGGAACTGCAATAACAGTCTCCTCTAAAGATAGTACAAGCCAGGGGACAATTCACTCACAGACCTGTGAAAAAGGATCTATCTGAGCAGTGGAAAAGTTGGCTCTTTCTGGAGTGGTATGGTTTGAAGGCATTCACAATATTTGGGAATGCTCTTAACTTCCCTCATGGACAGCACCCACAAGTTCACCATAGACACTCATTTTTCCCAGAGAAACTTTGATGGTATGTTCAGAGACAACATCCAAAGAAAAGTCCCTAAATCCCAAGCCACTCAGTATTTTTTTAGTGTCCTATTTGACAATAAAATTGCAAGAGTGAATCTTACCAGCCTCAGTGCCAGATTTCAGCTGATGCCACTGAAGATTTGTTAGAACTGAACACCTCCTTCTGAAGACTCATACAAATAAATGCACATTCCCAAGCAGGCTCTGAAATATATATGGGGCTAAAGGCATCTTGCAGCAGCTTAAAAAAAGCTGGTCTTGATGTTTGTCGTGGTTTGACAATGTTCCAGTGGCCACTGTGATGTGTTGAGCTGCCCAGGCGAGCACGGGTTACAGCAACTGCTCGCTCCCTGATTGTAATGGACTGGACACAGTTCTTTTGTCAGAGCAATTTTCATGTTTGCAAAGCTGCTTCAGTTTGTGAGCTGCAGTCCTACACAGTCCCTGCTCTGACCAGTCATCAGTGCTGCTCAGAAATGTTTGGGTAGTTTGAAATAAATTTCATCAGAAAAACCACAGGTTTCTGTAAAGGAGTGCAATTGGCCTGTATTTTCTGGCATGGAGGCTCCCAGAACAGCTTCTCCTTTCTCCATGACAAGATTAATACATGTACTGTTGCTAAAGTGTCCGATATTTATGTTCCATTAAATCCAAAATAGAATTTATTTCTATTCAGAGATAACTCCCACAGACTCAGATTCACCCATGAGTTCTCCTTTCCTTTTTCTTGCAGCCTTTCTCCCCATAACATGGTGGAGACCATCCTCCAGATTGTAGAGTACCCCACTTTCAATCCCATTTGGTAAGCCCATGGGCCATCAGAAAGCCAAAAAGAACCTGTAAAATATCTCTCACAACCTCCATGACTGATAGCACAGGTCAGATCCAGAAACTGAGCAGGAGTGCTACCTGCCTTCAGCGTAGTTTGTATTTACATCACTTCTATCCAGAGCCTGGCTACACCTTTGCCTGGACCTTTGCATGCTTTGTTGCTTTCACATTGGTCTCAGAGCTGAAAACCCCTTCCTGCTACCACTGCTGGCCCTTTACCTTGCCTGTGATATGGTGATGGTAATTTCTCTTTGAATAAAGAGAATAAAGACACACCTGGGCAAGCCTATGAAACACTCCTGGGGTGCATTTCATTCCTCTTCCCATCCACTGAAATATTTACACGTCAAAGGGAGTCTCCTTATGTAATGGGAGCTTGATGTTCATTAAAGCAACACATAGGCAGTAATAAAGAGTGATGCTTTGCAGCCTGGGGTGGTCAGCAGGCACTGAGCTCCAACCCACACTGGGGGTGACAAAGGGCCTTCATCACCAGCTGCTGTCCTGAGAGGGGTACACAGGAGGGGCCCTGCTGGGCAGGAGGTTCTGCAGCAATGTACAGGCCAGGAGACCTGGTGTGTCCCTTAAACATTCCCTGGGATCTGGGCCTTTCTCTCTTCCAAATCAGCTGTGCTTCAGGTTTTTAAAGCACCCTGGCACCTTCTGAATCAGAGGCCAAAAGAACCCAGCTCCCAGAAAGCTGCAGGTAATGACCAAGCAGTGTTTCATGGGCATCTTTGAAAAGACCAAGGGACCCACACCCTTGCAGTGAGGGCCCATTTCCATATTCCGTCCTCTGTTTATACTCATCACTTCCTCCACCTCAGAGACTGTAACACCCCTCCTGCCCTGCTGCACTGTTATCGTCTCCACAGGTAGCTCACACTGCACTTCCTTTCAGGGTGACTTACTCCAGATGTGTCTGCATCTGCACCTCCCCTCTGGCATGGGGGTACCACTCACCACTCCATGGACACTCTAGTCCCAATGCATCCTGTGGATGTGATCCCACGCTGTGACTGCTGCAATGGCCTGGCATTCATGTCCTCCTGCTGAGTAAGTCAGGATGGTCCCCTCTGTTCCACCTGCTACAATGGAGACAGGGCTTGAAGCTGCTGTAGAAGCAGGTGGGCAGGATCTACAACTCCTCGCCCAGGCCAAGAGAAATCTCAAGAGGTCATCCAGCTCATGTCAAGCACCCAATGCACCATCCTGCTACCACAGCTACCCCAAAAAGAGCTGCAGGATGCCCTGAGCCTGCCCACAGCACTGCCGGCCCCAGCACCAGGAGCATTTCAGCCAGGAGTGCTCCTTGGGCTGCAGATGTCCATGCCAGATAGGACCCCAGGGTCCATGCCCACTCTTCTGGCTTCTGGTGTTTCTCCTTGGAGAGGAATAACACATGAGAGGCCCAAAAGTATGATATTCCCATGGACCCACATGGCTCTGGCCAGCCAACCACAGTCCTCTAACCTCTCATTCCCCTTAGCCTCTCAATTAGTTCTTGCCTTCCTGACAAGTTCACTCAACACCTTGAGCAATTAGAAACCAGAAGGCCTCAGCTTTGTCTCAAATGATGAGCCAGATTAATCAGCTCCAGTTGCACTGAATTACACAGACAGGGCTCACAGCAACAACCTCCAATTCACCAGTAAAGCAGCCAGCATCCCACTTTCACCCAGGGTAATCAGCAAGGATGTGAAAGCCAGATGAATGACTAGGTGAGGGTGGGCTGCCGCCTGTCAGGAGCTGGAATATAAGTCAAAGCACTTTGAAATTAAATCCTCACTTTGACAGGGAACTAATGCAGAGATTTTAAAGTAGGTGTAATAAAGTTAGACAGGCATATGTGCAGTCTAGCGCAAGTTGCCGTGCTTTGAATAACTGTGCCGCAGCTACAGGAAAATGGAGTTGAAAAGACAAAGGGAATTTTGAATAGCTCCAAACCAGCTTGGCAAGATTTTAGAGATGGTAGCAAGAGGTTTTAGTAATGGACCGAAGTAACAACATTGTCAGGAGGAGATTTGGTGCACAGTTGTGGCTGCCTGGGATCTTGGATTTCACACCAAGCAGCCAGCTCACGTTGCTCCTGGCTCTAAATTAAGTCATTTGTGCCCATATGGATAGACAGAGGCATGGTGGATGGAGCAGAGATAGGGATCCCCATGACCTCTCTTGGCCCTCAGGGTGGGTAAGCCACGCTGTTAGGAGCTCCCGGGACTTCCCAAGAGTTTACTTTTCCAGACTTTTCAGAGGTGAATTTAAGCCTTGATATCTGGTCAAGCACCACCTTCCATCTGCACATTCTAGAGCCTGCCACCAGCCACTGTGGCCGGCAGCTCTCCACGGGGCAGCCCTTGCTGAGATGCCGAGGGGGTTTGCAAGCTCGTCCCTCCATGCTGTTCTCCTGATAGAATCCCCAGAGAGATACCCCCAGACAGAACCCGCCCAGACCCCGCTCCTTAGCTGCGAATTTTCAAATGCACTTTGGCATTTACAGTGAATCCTCAGAAACTGGGATCTGGGAAATCACTCCCAGTCAAAGGGGTGCTTGTTGAGGAAGGCAGCCTGGGCGATGCCAAGGCTGCTCCCAGCAACAGGGAAACTCCAGGCAGTGCCAGGACATCTCAGGGCTCTGCTCCTTCACAGCCACCAGGAAATTACCCCAAAAACATTAAATGCCGTAACCACCACTCCTTCCCTCTGCGAGGTTCCCCCGTCTCTCCCCGCACCCACCAAACCCACCCGGAGGGGCCGCTCAGTGGGTGCGGCAGCAAGGCGGGGGGTGCCGACGGATCCCCGGCTGCCCTCCACGTCGCCGGAGAAGCTCCCAATGCCCTCCCTGCGGACGGAGCCGCCGATGCCCTCCCCGGTGCCCTCCC
>VXBT01000319.1:72980-103976 GCA_013400235.1 Oriolus oriolus
GGCGGCTGCCCCGGGCGCGGGGCGCCGCCGCCGGCTCCGCGCAGTCGCACCCCGCCTGCCCTCCAGGATGAGCCCGGAGTATTCTCTGCGCTCCTTGCTGCTCATCATCCTCGCCACCTTCTCAGCCAACGCCAGCAACTGGCTGTGAGTAGCCGCGGGGCGAGAGGGGGAACACGGACACGCCGCCACTTGTTGGTACCTCGGGGGGCGCGGAGCAGGTGCCGCGGGGTTGGGCAGCATCGGGGTGCGACCCCTCGCAGCGATGCTGCTCGGTCCCCTGCGGGGCATCGGGTGCCCGTCGCCATCGCCTGGTCCCCTGTCCCCGTTGACCCTCGCCGCCGTGGCGGTGGGGGTGCAAACCCTCATCCGCAGGCAGGTGGGCGGCAGGGGATGCCGACTCTCCCCAGCCGCTCATTGGCGGTGTGTTATCGCGTCTGTTGGGAATCGGGCTGGTTATCTAGCTCCCATCCCATTTTTTGTCCTTAAGTTATAAATCCGGATCACGCCGACAGCACCGGCGGAGGTCGGGGCATCGGGTCGGAGCGGGGCCCGAGGGTTGGCGAGATGCCACGCGAGGGCCAGCGGTCCAGGGGAGGATTTGGCAGAGCTGGGGCGACCAAACGTGCTGGGCCCGGGGATCTGCAGCGAGCAGGGCTGCCTACGCCTCGGTCCCTCATTCCCGGCAGGAGGACGGGTGTCGGGGGGCTGTTGCACGCCGTAAAGGAGCCCGATGACATCGGGAACCCGCTGAACAAACACTGAAATAATGTGTAAGGTAAACAGGGACGGAAATCATTCTGGAAAATTCCTACGTGTTTGCCTAGGCGGTGGGACTACTTTCTGAAGAGGACACCCCTCCTTCCCCCCTCCCCGGGGCAGAGGGGATGGAGCATGACAGCACTTTCCCACCCAACTTTGAATGAAGGCATCGGTTCTTCCTAATAAATCTGCTTTGGTGGGAGATTGTGCTTCCCCTGCTCCCCGTGTTGCCGGCTGACGGGAATTAATTAGTTTCCGTGCACGCACCCAGCAGACCCGCTCTCCGGCTGGGAGCGTGGGCCGCCTCCATCTCACCTTCACGGATTTCTGTCGGTAGGGGCAGGTACACCATGCTGGATAGGGAGTTCCCGGGTGTGTCGGCCTGAAAGATCCTGAGTGTCTTGTACTTTTCCCAGCACAGGTGCTCAGGTGGGCACACATTGCCCGCGCAAGGAGTCCTTTCTGCAACCGGATACGGCTCCTGCCTTTAGATTTTGACTCGCTGGAGGCTATGGGATGTGGGTGGGTTTTGGAAGATGCACTCTCTGAGTGTCCTGCCTGTGGGAAAAGGTGGCTGCCTGGGATGCGTTAGTGCTTAGTCCTTCTCCCCTCCTCCTTTGCCAGATGGAGCGACTTGCGTGCCACACGTCTCCAGCAACTGGTGGGTGGATCACAGCAGCTATCAAGGTGGTCTTTTTAACTGTCATGGTTCTGGTGAAGGTATATTGGGAACTGTGGGAGTGTTTTTCCCGCAGGAAGAAAGTCCTGCTGAGGAAGCTCTGTGAGATGATGGCAGATCTCTGGAGAGGAGCAGCTTCGGCTGCCCTGGGATGGGCACGGGGGAAAGTGAGGATTTAATGAGTGAGGTCAGCAAGCTGCTCCGCACGGATGCGCAGAGGTGGGACTCCCCTCGGTCCCCGGCGCCGCACGCAGCTGGGATAGGATTTGGGAGGCGAGGCGGAGGGGGTGATTCGCCGCACTAGTCGGGGAGGGCTGTGTGCAGCCGTCCGTGCTGGCAGAGCAAGGGTGGGCGCGGGGGGCTCGGCAGCAGAGAGCAGAGGGCTCATTCCTGCCAACAGGGGAGGAAAAGCAGATACATTTCAGTGCGTTTGAAAGGAAGGGGGTCAGCTTTTTTTGATGTTGCAAATGTATAATGATAAAAGGATCGTCCTCCGCTCAGTGCTTTTTATTCTTTGCCTTTAGGATTAAGACAGTTCTCATTGTTTATCTTCTCACATCAGAAACAAAGGCTGCCGGAGGCAATAAACAGAGTTAGAAGGATCCCAGGAGTTATCAGATATTCGAGGAATGAGTGTGCCTCGTATGTCTTCACGTGTGTGGGCTCGGCATGCTCGGTGTTATCCCAGGGCGCTGCCAGCTTGCGCCCAGCACACGGGATGGATTCAGCCTCGCCAGCCACATAGTTCTGCACAGAGGTGTGTGCACTGAATGGCAGCGCACGGTGGAGTTTGCTTTTCCAGAAACCTGCTGGATTAGTGATTAAGCTCAGTTGTGAGCTTTTTTTCTCTCCCCTTAAAGCTCTAAATCTTCTTTCGACTTGTACAGACTCGCATTCCCCCAGCACTTTGGAGAGATGCCGCTTGCAATGCTTGTGCTAAGGGTTTCTGTAAGCCTAGTTTGTGGGGAAAGTGTTCGTTTTGGCCGTGCAATGGTGTCTGCTGAGCTGCCCCATCCAGTATAAAGAGGAGATGGTGTAGGGATCTCTCAAAGGAATCACTCTGCTACAGTGGCCATTGAGCTGGAAGGGATTTCCCAAATCTTTTCATTAAACAAACCAAGCTACTTTCTCCCTGGTTAGGAAGCAAACCTCAGGTGTGTTTTCGCAGTGTCTTGAGTCTGGGGAGTTGCTGCTTGGCTTGTTGCCTATCCAGAAAACCTCTGTTCTCCAAATCTGAAGAGATGCTCTGTTCCTACTTCTTGTGAAAGCCTCAGGCTTGCTCTTCCTCCTGCCTTTGGAGGCTCAGATTTGCCTCCTGCCTCTTCAGGCACAGATTTGTAAATTAAATAAAGGGCTGTAGATAGAGCCTTTTACATCACACTGGCTGTGCACAGGAAGGTCCCTCTGACTTCTGCTTTATCTCTGAAGGAGTCCAGGGACATGCTTTATACAGGGGAAGCAGATGAGTTACTTTTCAAAGCAACTTGCACTTTGTAGACTCTTGAACCCACATGTGCAGTGATGTGGTTGAATTTGGAAGCAAGGCCTCTTCTGCTCCAAACCCATCCTGATGCTGAGGGTGTTTCATAGAGAATTCTAGCCAAATAAGCATCATTCCACAGCTGGCACAGGAGTGCCAGGCTCTGGTTTTCAGTCCAGTTGTTTAGTTAGTTAGTTAGTTATTCATTTATTTACCTATTTTGGAGAGAAGGAAGTCCACATGAAGAAGTGAACTAGAGAATGTGCAAAGTGGGTTGTGGATGTAAGTATCCACTGACTACATGAGGCACTGAGGCCCACTGCCTTGCTCTCTAGCTGTTCACAGGGTTTGAATGATAAGAGAACAGAAACAGAAAACATCAGAAACAACCGGGCAGGGTCCTTTAGGGGTAAGACCCCTGGTTATCAAACTATCTGGGAATCATTACAGTCTCTCTCCATTTTCTTGCAGCTAAAACTGGCTCTGGAGGAGGCTCTCCATATGGTCTGAGATGTGGTTATGCCATTGCAGAGCATGGTGTACCACCAGCAGTTCTGTCTACCCATTCTTTACAGGGATTTAAAATTTCCATCTGCACTTGGGACTTGGCTTAAAGGGCCAGGAGCACAGATAGGCTTTTAAAACCTTAAAAAAAAATAATTTGAGTGCTCTGGGTAAGCTTGAAGACATTGTGAGGGTCCTAACAAGCCTAGCTAAGCAACTGCTCTCTAACCACTTTCGAGGGCTGGTGAGGAAGGGATAAAAGGAGTTTGGATTTCCCTGGCCTCCTTTCATCTGAACATCACAAGGTGCTTTGCAAACAGGGGGCCCAATTCTCTGTGCCCATCTCTGCCGGCTTAGGAGAACCAGAATGCAAGAGCAGCCAGAATGCTCATTTTGTTTGGGTCATTATGCAATGCAGAGGATTTGAGAGGAAGAATGCCTGGGTCCTGCATTTGCATCCTTCTGGTTTTAAACCAGGCTTTATTTTTTTAAAGTGAGTCTCCACAGCTTTGATAGTGGGGAGAGATCACTTCACCTGGTGCCTGGCTTGGTTTAATTTTTGCAAGATTCTTTGCATTGTCATTGCAATACTCCCATCTTCCACCTGGTGAGGAACTGGTCCAGCATTTTCCCATCAGGTGCCATGTTGCCATGGCACAGATTTGGCAGGTGCAGCTGGCTCTAATGCAGAGCTGTTCCTGCCAAGTTCCACACCTCTCTCCATGCTCCTGGTTTTTGCTGTGAGGACAGTGTCAGGAAGGTTCCCCGGTCACATCTGTCCCAGCAGCCAGGGTGGTGGGTTGCACCATTTGGGTTTGATGAGGAATTTCCTTACTTTGAAGGGTGCTGTGGGTTGGACGAGTAGCCCTGGGATGCTCAGGGCTCCTTTGCATTGCTCTGGGGATCCTGTTAGATCCACAAGGTTGGTGCATGAACCCATGGCACCCATTCCCAAAGCTGTGGGGTGGGAAATTGAAACTGCTGGAAATATATTTTAATTTTTATTTATTTATTTGTAAATCTTGCCACTTCTGACAAAACCAGCTAATTTTAGCTCAGTGGTGAAAATGGACTGGTTGTGGGTTGCACCCTGCGGGTTGCACCCTGCAGGTTGCACCCAGTGGTCCTGGCACTGGACTTCCAAACAAGTTTGGTTTGTCTGTGAGCAGTGGTCCTGTCTGGCAGACACCCATCAGGACTGCATTTGCCAGGGTGTTAGGAGGGCCCCATGCTCTCTGTCTCCTCAGTGGTGATGGGCATTTCTGTCCTTTCCTAAGAAAGCCTCAAATAAAATTACATCCCAGTCTTTCACAGCAGAACGTAACTCTAGGGAGGATGGACAGGAGGGAGATAAAACCGCTCTGCATGCCAGGCTGTGAAGAACTGGATAAGCTCCAAATATGAGCAACAGCAAGAGGCAGGTTTCTTTTTTGCAATGGCTTGATGTGACTCCATGAATCAGAACTGGACTTTTGCATTGAAGCAAAAAAGTGTTTATGTTACTCTGCTGAGAGCTACTGTCCACTTGATTAATTAATTCGTCCTTGTAGATGTAGAGAAATGCATTACAGCCACTTTCTTAAAATGATGAAATTGCTGAGCAGTTCTGGAGGTTAACAGTTTCTAGGAGATTCTTCTGTATTTCCTTACAAGTGCAATGACACTGGTTCTTACAATAGTTGGTGATTTTTTCTTAAAGCTTGAAAGCCTTGTGAATCCACAAAACTTTCAGTCATCCAAGGCTGCTTGAATGGCAGACTCTGCTCTGGATACTCAGTGCAGATAACCTCTGCCTTGCCCACCCCAGGGTGTCTGTCCCCAACACCTGTGGGTGACCCCTGGTAGCATCCTCCAGGATCTCTCGGAGCTGCTGCCATGGGCTGTTGCACTTCATAGCCAGGAAGGTGCTGTGCAGGATCTGGCTGGCTCAGCAGAACTGGAGCCAGTATTTTGCTTTCATGAAATTATTTGGGGGAAAGTAATTAATTGTGTCAATTAATTGTGGCCAATGGAGAGTGGCCTGGGGTCTGTTGAAGGTTGGGTGAGATCAAACTAATCCTGTAGAAGGCTTTTTTTGCCACATATCTGCAAATTCCAATCGAAACTTAAAACTCATCAGGTTTTCTGCAGCCAAGTCTAGCCTGAAGCACTGCAGGAGTTGGCCTGCACTTGCCTCCTCTTGCAACAAGGCTTTGGTGTTGTACCTGAGTCCAGGAGTAGCTTCTATTGCCTTGTAAAGGAAGTACAGGAAATTTCCTACACATTCAAAGTAGATTTCCAAAATAGATGCTGTTCAGGCTCTTCCCAGCTTCCATCCTGCTCTTCCCCATTATAAAGTGGAGGTTTTGCCCCCACATGCTCAGAAAGCCAAAAAGCAGCACTGGCTCAGGACCAGCAGCTGGCCGCCTCACTGTCCCCAAAGACTTGTGATGGGGGAGGCAAGCAACCAGCAGTGGCTGGGGCATGGGTGTTTGCTGGGTGCACATGGTGTTAGGTGCAGGGTCCAAGGGACAGGGGACAGGATTGGAGGTGTAGGCTCACCCCTGAGCTGAGGGGTAGAAGTGTAGACATAGCAATGCCTCCTCCTGGGTGACTCTTTTGGCAGCTGTTAATTGGAGATGAAGAGTAGATGTGAAAAGCAGGTGTCAGCCAAGAGATGGTGCTCTAACTGTGACAGGAAGGACACCTGTATTTCTTCCAAGAAAGAGACCAGACAGGTTTTCAGATGATGACTTTGTAAATCATAGTTTACACTTAGAAAGGCAGGATGTCTAATCCCAGGAGGGGGATGCTCAGACCGTGGGAGGGCCAAGTCTTACTACAGAGCCAGCAGCTGGACAAGGGCAACCTTGCAGGTCCCCCGCAAATCCTGACAGGAACATGCCCAAGCTGGCAGACTTGAAGAACCGTGGATGTGGTGGGCCCTACCAGCCTGGTGCTGTTGGCACACGGAGAGTGGGCACTAAGCCCTGTATGGGACACCATGAGAAATCTTGGGAGCTCTCTGGCCTGCCTGGGGCATCACCTGACCTGCCAGCCTGAGACATCTTTCCGTGGCTTCACTCACCCTGCTTGGTAGGGGAAAGCAACAACGCAAAGATAAAACACTTCTCCATACCTGCAGGATGGCTCCTTGCAAGGAGCCGTAACACTGGTCAGTACCTCTCCCTGCATGCATCTATCTAGCTATGCAGACAGATGCATGCAGGGATGCATGGGGTTTTTCCATGGGTTTTTCACATTATAAACAAGCCTTTAGTTCTTCCCCAGGAGAAACCTGCCTGCACAAGCAGTCGCAATCCTTAGGATAATCTCAAGTCACTGCTGACTGTCCCTGCAGCCTCATTAGGCATGGAGATGTGCTTGCTGACCCCTCCACAAGCAGCAGGGTGTTTGCTGCCTCTCAGACAGGAGCAGAGCTGAATCATCTTCACAGTTTAATGCTTGGACAAGCCTTTTGTGGCCTTGGCCACTCAACCTTGTGGGAAGGCTGAGTATTTGCTGAGCAGGGTGAAGCTTCTGAGCTTGATTTCGGAACATCTATTGAGTGGTTTATCAGGGATGCCATTGGCCTGGGTCTGAAAGTTCTCATCTTCAGGAAAATATTCCTGAAATGAGACAATACAAAGAGTTCTCACACGTGAAACTCACTTGTTTGAATAAAAGAAACACCAGAGATCTCTGCTTTCTCCAAGACATCTGCTGCATCTTCTCTGACCCATCTCATCTGAGTATTTGTCAATGACTGAAATTTCCACACCTTTCCGTAGCAGGGAATCTCTCCTCTCCTCCTGGCTCTGTCTGCCAGCTGCTGTGGCTCTTTCAATGTCTCCTTGTCATTTCACCAATTATTCTTCCTCCTGAAAGCATTATCATAATTTTTATTTAAGCAGGGCTTTCTGACATCCCCCACCTTTCCAAAGCTCCCTGGATTTGAGATTTACTTATTTGCCATCTTGCAGAGTGGATCAGCTGCAGCTGCTTAAATTGTGGGGCTTCAATCCTGATCTCAGTACTGTGGATGGGAAAAAAGGAAGGGCTTTCTGTCAGTTTTCTCTTAAATCAATGACACTTAAGAGGGAGTCTGTTCTGCAAGTGACTTGCCTGGATTTAAAGGCAGGAGAAAAGAAACATACAAGGCCATGATGAAGCAAGAAGACAGAACTTGAAAAAATGGTGTGGGCAGCAGCTCTCCTCTTGAAACATTCTTTGCCCAGTCTTCGAAGAGGAAGAAAATACACCATTATTTGGGCTTGTTTTCCACAAGCAGGGCTCCTTAGAGGCTGCATGTGAGACTTAAATTATATCTAGAGCTCTGCATAGCAATCGAGATGTGATATCACGATGGAGATATGCATTGAGACTTTGCAGAGGGCAGGAGCTGTTAGTTGCATTCCTCCTGCTGTGCCTGTCTAGCTCTCTGTGCAGGTAGACAAAGGGTTTGGCTGTGGATTCTACCACTTCAGCCCAGGAAAACAAAGTTTGGAGTGAAGTTCTTGTTAAGGACCAAGCAAAGCTCTAGAGCCAGGTTTCCATGGGGACCGTGGGATGCTGCAGATGGGTTTGGTTCCTGACAGCCCTGGTGCTCCACAGCCCTGAGAAACATGAAATGGAAGCATCTCAGAGTGCTGATGAGGGCAGAGCATGTTTCCCAGCTCTTACCTAACTCTTCATCTGCCAGAGAGGGGAAGGGGATAAGATGTTCCTACCTGGTGCTCCTGAATGTGGTATGATGAGATGCCATGTGAGAGCCTCAAAGCTGAGGTCCTTCAGCAAAGGTCCTTCCTTAAATCCTTGCCTCAACCTCTAGATCCATCCTGAACCAGGGGTCAGGATGGGAGCTTCCTCCCCTGTCAAAAACCATGTCTTTTGGAAAGCAGAGATGGTTCTCCTGGACCGGTAACAAACTGGTAGAGTGATGGAGCCACAGCATTTTAGGCACAGTTGCCTCTATCTCCACAGAGGGGCTGGCAAACATAGGCTGAGGAGGGGAGATGGGACACAGGACCTGTCAAGGGAGAGAGAGGCCAGAGCACTGTTCTGGATAGTTTCATCTTATTTGTCTGCCTTGCAAAACAAATTACCAGACCTGTTCTTGGAGAGCTGTACCTATCTTTGAAGCATCCTTGGCCTTTGTTTTATCATCCCAAACAGCATTAAATGTGAGCTGGGAAGGCACCTTATCAGGTGCATCTCCTTGGAAAAGCTTGAAAGGCTCTTGTCACACTTTGTTTTATGCATGCTTTGAATTTATTACTCCATATTGCCCAGAGAATCTCGAGCTGGGAAGTATATAAGAAAAGGAGATGATGCCCCATCCTGAGCAGAGCTGATATTAATGTGGCTGCTACACCTATGTCACAGAACTCTTCTGCCAGTGTGTCTGCACTCAAAGCAGGCACTGACTCATCTGTAGGACCAGTCTCACAGCTTTGAAGGAGCTGCTTCCCTGGCATGATAAATGCTACTGGAGCTGCCGGCAGAGGGGGAAGCCAAATCAGCAACCAGTCTCACAGCTTTGAAGGAGCTGCTTCCCTGGCATGATAAATGCTACTGGAGCTGCCGGCAGAGGGGGAAGCCAAATCAGCACAAGGGGTTAGTACTGGAGATAGATTCTGATTTTCTTGGCTTCCAGGCTCAAAGCTGATCTATAACCCACATTGTCTTGGGCTGAATCTCACTGCTCTGCTGTGTGTCATCTTCCCCATGCCCAAACTGGAATGATGGCTGGACCTGGGAGGAGACAGCTGTTACAGGCTGTTATAATGCTGTGTGTGCTCAGCATTCAACATCCTCAAAGCTCCCGGAGGTGGTTTGGTGCCTTCACCCCGGGTCAGCCAAGTGCAGCAAGATGTGAGAACAGCAGCTGTTGCACTCCATGTCTGGGTCTGCAGCACAGGGTCAGGGACACCCACTGCATGGTGTAGGGGCCAGCAGAAAGGTGACAGTCCTGAGTTTGGCCACGGTGGGTTTTTCAAGCCACCTGTGTGCATCAGGTCCTGTCCTCTGCAAACAGGGCTGTCCCCCTGGAGGAGCAGGAAGCCTTGGGCAAAGATGATTTGCTGGTATAAAGGCTCTAACAGCACTTGGCTCTGAAACCCCAGCAGCCTGCCACTTCCCACTGTTGAAGAAGCATTGCCTCCATGATCACGCACAGGGAAAACTGAATACTTTTGACATCTCGCCATGCAGACTCCCCACAGACCCCATGAACCAAGACAGCTTTCTCCCTGGCTCCCACGGCCCCCCAGTTGTGAGCATGAAACCAAGCTGCTGAATAATTCTGCTGATGCACAGAAGAGAAAATCTTGTTCTCTCCTCCTGGGGCAGACTGGCAGGGTTAATGGAAGGAAGAGGCTATGACAACCTAATTTTGTGGCTGAAGTCAGCAGATCTGGCTCCTGGGACACATGGGAACAGGAAGGGAGCAGGAGCCACTTTTGCACAGTCACTTCTCAGAGGCAAGCAGGGCTTCAAAAGAAAAATCCTTAGCAGGATGTTGCAACTTGGGAGGAGGAGTTAAAAAAACAAGCAAACAAAAAAACCCACAAGTTCTGTAGGGCTGGGAAATGCAGAGTCAAGGAATGAAGTTTCCAAAAAGCTCAGTACTTGCATCTCTTGCTGCAGATGAGGTAGCAGCGTGAGACGATGCTGACTTCCCGAGGACACCAAAGCTCAGTGTGGTCAGTGGATGGGTGCAAGTGTGAGTTACACCTGTCCCATGCAGGGGACCCTCCATGTCCACAGCAGATCAGGGCTCCACCACGGAAGTGTCATCTGAAGTGGCTGCCAGCAGCCACAGGAAGGAGGGAGTCTCATATACACACCTGCCAGCACAGTCACTAATAATTGTAGAGGATATTAGATTATCACACAGCCCTGTTGGAAAATCTGACTGGGTCTATCTTAAGCTCTTTCTGTGATCTAGAGGCTGGGGCAGGAGGATGGAACTGGGAAATGGGCAAGCATGGACACCATGCCCACAACACAACAAGGGGTGGGAGGTTGAGTTACTGGAATGTGCAGCAGGGACCATCATGCCCACACACTGGGCAAGGAAATGCTGAGAGCTTTTGAGGTGCTTGTTCTTAAAGGTGCTTGCTCCCTCATTCCCCTAATGCTGGCACCCAAGAGGAGCTCTGTGACTCTTTCTGCTGAGGATGGTGCTATGGAAAGCAGAATACATGGTCCCCTCCACACAGGGCCAAGTCTTTTCCAGATTAGCAAAGAGCTCATGGCGCTATTCACAAGCTGGGCTGGTGGAGAAGGTGCCCAGCCTGTGCAATTTTGCCCTGGCAGGCTCCCGATTCTGCTTCCCTGCTTCAAGCCCTGCTTGAATCCCAAGTGACAGGAAACCTGGCAGCTCCCAGAGGCCATCCCTGCCTGCTGAGGGCTGGGGCAGCTAAAAGCAGCCTCCAGGAGGGAAGTGGTTTGAAGGGCAGTGTTTGCCAGTGGTGAGCACACAGCCACGCTGTGGGACTACTGTGGCAGATGGAGCTGGCAGCCAAGTCCTGCCCTGCTTGTTTTGGCTGACTTTGGAGACCTCTGGCTCTTCCTAGGAGCACTTGGATATGCTGGTACTCAGGAGACCTGACCAGGCACATTCAGACAACGCTGAAAATATCTTCCTTGCCTGCAACAGAGGCTAAGGGAAGCCAACAGCTGGACTCCCTGAGAGACAGAGACTAGGCTGCAGAGGGATGGTGGTTTTGCTTGGGCTTGTTCTCTGTCAGCCAAAAATGCATCCTGTGGAGCCACTGCTATGGTACATTTAAAGGTGACCCCAGATGGGCAGCAGGTCTCAGCTATGGAGGGAATAAGAGGTTCAGTCTCCTTGCTTTCTGCAAGGCTGAACATGGGTCCCAGCTGAATATGGGCTCCCCAGCCCTTGCCTCCTAACCCATTGTGCTGGTGTCATGGCAGGTACCTGGCAAAGCTGTCTTCAGTGGGGAGCATCTCCGAGGAGGAGACCTGTGAGAAGCTGAAGGGCTTGATCCAGCGCCAGGTGCAGATGTGCAAGAGGAACCTGGAGGTGATGGACTCGGTGCGACGCGGAGCCCAGCTGGCCATCGAGGAGTGCCAGTACCAGTTCCGCAACCGCCGCTGGAACTGCTCCACACTGGACACCCTGCCTGTCTTCGGCAAGGTGGTGACACAAGGTGAGCTGGGAAGGATGTGTGTCTGGGGTGGTGCTGCTGGGGGAATGGCTATAAAAGCAGTCTGGTGGGCTGCAGGTGGGATTTTGCCTGCTTGCCCCTGAACCAGTGGCTGGGGAGGGTCAGGAATGGCCCATCCAGTGTTGGATCTTGGGGCAGATGGGTCCCTGTGCACTTCAGCAGGGCTCTTTTCACTATGTTGGGTACAGCATATCCAGACTCCTGCTGCTGCTCAGCTCTCCTGAACCATTTTCACACCCCTTGACAAGGACATGCCAAGTTTCAACAGAGGTCCTAAAGTCATCCTGTGGTCTCTTCCCCACCAAACCCAGGAGCTCCATTCCACAAAGCCATGGGTGCATTTACTCAGTCTCTTTCTGAGCAGTGCTGAAGCAGTAGCTGCTGCCAGGCTGGCATGTGGCCACTCTCGAGCAGAGCATCAATGGGCACCATCAGGAGGATGGCTCAGTGCCACCTGGCATGGGAAGAATACGTGGCAGCATCATTGCCCACCACCAGCCTTCAGGGCTGGGTATGGCCAGGGCAGCCCCCAGCCCCTCTGATCCCAGCTGCACCCCGACTTCCCAGAAGCACAGGACTGTAATCAAACCAGAGCATTGGAGTGAGGATACAGAGGGGAAAAGGCCTCTGCAACCCCTTAAGATCACTGAAGCATCCCTTGCCTCCCCTCAGGTGCTATCTCTGAGGCACTATCTCACCTCCTATCCCAGGACCCCTAGACCAAAGCATCCCCCCGGCTCCTTATTTGACTTTCCTCCCCTCAATGCAGGGGTGAAGATCTCTTCTTGTGAAGGTTCAGGGACTGGAAATACCAGAAATACCAGAAAATGAAAGTAGTCTCTTTTTAGGCAGCCACAGCACAAACCGACCAACATGATCCTACTATTAACCTCGATTAACTTGGAGGCGGTTCAGTCCTCATACAGGCTGGGTCCTCTCCAGCCACTGCCAGCTGGGCCACCAAAGTCTGGGATGCAACCACCAAAGTAGCTGCCCTCTCTCTGACTGGCAAGCTGGGTGATGCCTGCTTACAAGCCATCCCCCCTCTGCACCAAGCATGGCACCACCCCAAATGCCAGCCCTCCTTGCTCAAAAATGGAGGGTTTGTGTCCTCAACCAGCCTCGGAGGATAGTGCGGATTTGTGCATTGCTAGAGCTGATCCCTGCCCCTGCTACTCTGTATGTTCACACCCAGGGATGTGCCCAGCTTCCCAAACAAGCTTTTCCCAACCATGTGGCACCACATAGGTAGACACAAGAACTGGGACTAGACTGCACCCTGGACACCAGTGGGGTTTTGTGAGGTGCTTTGGGAGCAGAATGGGGTTTTGCAGGGTAGTTTGGGAGGCGTTGGGAGCTACAGGACCCTGTGAAAGAGGATGGCAAGGATCTGCAGCTGCAGGGAATGTTCCTGGACATGGAAAGCAGACAGCTATATTGTATGCAGGAAAGATTTCATGGCAGAGGTGCCCTGCAAGTTCAAGACAAGACAGTCTTCCATATAAGCTCTGGAGAGCTCTGCCCGCATTGGCAGTGCAGCCTCTGTCTCTCCTATTGCCAGGTTTTATCATTCGCCGTCATTAATGTTCTTAATGTTGTGGGGCAGTTCCCAGCTTATTCACTATTGCAAGAATAGGCCCTCACTGCTGCAAAACATCTCCCAGCACCCAGGGGTCTCTGAGGAGTCAGGTCCAGGCTTGACACTAAGCAAACAGCATCCCAAGGGGTGGGGACAATGAGGGTTCTGCATGGGCTGTCTCATCTTAGGAGGAAGTGACAGAGCAAAGGGTTTAGCCTGATAGCTCTGTATAGCATGTTTTGCCAAGAGCCATCTTTCAGACCAGCTTTTCAGGGGGGTTTATGTGCCACACCAGTGTTAAGAGGGGAGAGGAGAAGAGACACACGTGGTAGGCAACCAAGGGCCTTTGGCCACCAGGCTGCATCCCCTCCAGAATTCCCACTTGTGTTGCCTCGGACTTGCTGCCACATTCCCCACCATGGTTTGTGCCATTGCAGGGACGCGGGAGGCAGCGTTCGTCTATGCCATCTCTTCGGCAGGGGTGGCCTTCGCCGTGACCCGCGCCTGCAGCAGTGGCGAGCTGGACAAGTGTGGATGTGACCGCACAGTGCAGGGGAGCAGCCCACAGGGTGAGTGTCTGAACAGGGGGCAGCTGCAGCTGCGTGGGGACGCGAAGTAGCCAAAATACCTGCAATTCAAACCCACTCTCTGGAGCCATCCAGAAAGGAGGGAAAAGTTTAAAAAAAATGAAACTCTGGTTAGTCCACATGAGTGCCTCACAAAGGCACCTGGGTGCATCACCCACAGGACAGAAAGCATCGTGTCCGTGTGTCCCCAGGGCCACACTCCCTAGCTTCCCCAGTTCCCCATGCGGCCCAGACTAGTAGGCAGCAAGACAGTGAGGGAGCAGGCCAGCTGGATTTTAGGAAGAGCAGAGCTGGAGAGTGCAAGCACTACAGGGTGGCAGTACCTGTCTCATCTGTGCTCTCTGCCTCAGGCTTCCAGTGGTCGGGCTGCTCCGATAACATCGCCTATGGCGTGGCCTTCTCACAGTCCTTCGTCGACATCCGCGAGAGGAGCAAAGGGGCCTCTTCCAACAGAGCATTAATGAATCTCCACAACAACGAGGCAGGGAGGAAGGTAATGGCAAGGAGGAGACCTAGGCAGTTGGTGTGGCTCTGCAGCATCCCAGCCGGGCTCTGCAGCCACAGCTTGAGCCTTTTGGGCTTCTTTTAATCCCATACCCACCCAGCAGTGTTTTCTGCACAGCCCTCCCAGGCCCCATCCATTGTGCCCTCCCTGCTGTGTCCATCCCGTGCTCACCATCCCATCTTGTTCCTTGTGTCTGTTCCTCCAGGCAATCCTGAACAACATGCGGGTGGAATGTAAGTGTCACGGTGTGTCAGGCTCATGCGAGTTCAAGACATGCTGGAAAGCCATGCCCCCCTTCCGCAAAGTGGGCAACATCCTGAAGGAGAAATTCGACGGTGCCACAGAGGTTGAACAGAGCGAGATTGGATCCACCAAAGTGCTGGTGCCCAAAAACTCCCAGTTCAAGCCACACACAGACGAGGACCTCGTCTACCTAGACTCCAGTCCCGACTTCTGTGACCACGACCTCAAGAATGGGGTCCTGGGCACCAGTGGGCGGCAGTGCAACAAGACCTCCAAGGCCATCGATGGCTGCGAGCTGATGTGCTGCGGCCGTGGCTTTCACACGGACGAAGTGGAGGTTGTGGAAAGGTGCAGCTGCAAATTCCACTGGTGCTGCTCTGTCAAGTGCAAACCCTGCCATCGGGTGGTGGAGATCCACACGTGCCGGTGATGCACAGGGGAGAGCACTCACCTGTACCCTCTTTAACTGACCCTGCTTCTCCCTTGCCCCACAGCCAGGACTGAGGAAGTGACCCAGATGCTGCAGGGAGAGCACAGCTCTTTACAGAGACAGAACCACAGAGAAAAACAGATTATAAAGAAAAAAATATTTAAAGTTTTAAAAAACTGATCATTGTTGGCTTTTTTTTATTTTGTTTTGTCTGCTTTGCTGTATTTCTTGCTGAAGCCAGAGCCCTCTGGTGTCCTGTGCCAGCAGACACCTTTGCTCTCTGGCTGGCTGGGGACCTGTGTGATGCCAGCTCCCGTCAGATGGGCTCCTGCTGCCTCTGGAGCGCTGCAGACAAGAAATGTTTAAGACAAGGGTAGTGAAGCATTTGAAGTCTTCTATCGCAGTTATTTTTGTTGAAGGCACGTGCTGAGCATCCTGAAACACCACTGCCTTGGCTAAGCCTCAGGAAGGGAAGGAGCACAGCCAGCCTGTGCAGCCAGGTGCATGGCAAGGGACAGGCAGGTGGTGACAAGGGTGGCACTGTCCTCCAAGAGTTAAGGGAGCCCAGCCAGGGTGATCAGTTTATGAGGGCAATGTGGGACACTTCTGCACCCCCCTGTTGTGGGATGCTCGAAGGCCTCCTGGGCAATGGGCGGATTTTGGAGCGGCTCCAGTGGCTGCTCTGATTTACAGAAGCTCATCAGTGGCTGCCTAGGGCTATTGGGGGACACAGTGGTCCCACCATGCTCCCTTTCCCCCATCCCTTCTCCAGTACCTGGTTCCACTGGAGACAGTGAAGGGCAGTGATATCTGCAATCCACTGACTCTTAATGGAGCTGGGAGCTGATGGGAGAAAATCCAAATTGATTTCTTTTTCTCTGTCCCATAATTGCCCCCACCTTGCATGCATCCCACACCAGGTGTCCTCTTTCTCCTCCACATGCCTGTTCTCCTCACTCAGGAAGGCACGTGGGGACAGTCACCATCCTGCTGAATGCTGAGAAAAGCAAAAGTATACAGTGGAGCAATTGTTGGGGGTGGAGGAATGCTGGTGTTCTGCCGCTATCGCTGTCTCACCCTCAGGAAGGCATGAGAGAAGGACTCAGCCAGAGGGATGCTGCCATGTGCGCCTGGTCACAGAGATTTAGTGCAGCAGGGCCCCTGCTGTCCTGTCCTGCTCCCTGGGACACTGCCACGAGGATAAGGCACTGTCCTGCCCGCTCTGGCTTCCCTCTGCCTAGGACTGGGTTAGTGCAGAGTCCTTGCTGTTGGATTGCAGTACGAAATATTTGGAGAACTAATAAGCAGAGGGGCACTGCGAGGGGAGGTGGAAAGTGAACCAGTTCCTCTCTCCCTCACCCACTGGTCTATGAGTCCAGAAGTAAAAGGGAGGCAGAGAAAAACCTTAAAATGGCACCTCAAGCCAACAGGCGAGGAGTCAGCATTGCCAAGCCCTCCTGTGTAGGAGGGAGCGCTCTGCATGGTCCAGGAAAGCCCAGAGCTGTGGCCATCACCCTCCCAGCTGAAGGAGGGGGTTCCTGCAAAACCTGCAGTCTTGTTTTTCTTCCTTGAGAGGGGAAAGGTTGGGGGAATGCACAGACGTATGTGAAATCCCATCTGTGCCATGGCAGTGATGGGCTGGAGGATCTCCAAACACTGTCTGCTGACAGTTGACTTGAAGCAGTGCAGGGCGAGGGAGGTTTGCATCAGGGCAACCCCCAGCACACCCCAGCTGCCTCCCTCCTGCCTGCTCAGCACCAGCTCCAATAAAACTCCAGCAAAATGTGCCAGGTGGTGGGGAGGGACACCCTAGGTAGGCCCTGAGGTAGAGCACTGTGGGTTGGTCCATTTCAGTGCAAATGAGAGATCTCCTCACCAGGGCAGGGTTTGCCTCTCTCAGTTGGTTCAGTTGGCCAAGGGTGCAGCATTAAATCCCCAGGGGGGAAATCTAAGCTTTGCCTCCCCTGGTTCCATCTCTTCAGCCCCCCAAGGCTGCAAATCCTCAAATACCTTAGAGACTGTTCTTCCTCTTCCCAGCTCATGCAGAGGAGGTCACAGACCTCAGGCCACTGGCCAAGTCTTCTGCTCCTTGTCCATCTAGGACGAGGGCCAAAGCTGAACAAGACAATCCAAATCAGCATGGAGAAAATCTCTGCACATGGGATTTTTTCAAGCTGCAATGAAAGCTAAGCCCTGCAAATGCCACCCAGGGATAGTTTGGCTCTGCAGCATTCTGGCTCTTCTCATAACTGTAAATTTCAACACCAGAGCGGGGGGTTAGAAATGTGTTTTCATATTTACTTTGTCTATTAAATAATGAGTTTGTGCTGAACAAGCCATGGGGTTTTCCTGTCCTGAAATCATCTCCACTGGGCTGTGTAAAACCGTAACATGCTGCAAACCCCTCATGGTTGGTGGTCTCCTCCCAAGAGTCCTTAGCTGGTAAGAGAGGTGCCCACATGGTGCCTCTGGGCAATGCAAACGCTAAAGCTCTCTTGGTCCCTCCTCCAGTCTCTCCTCAGGAGATGCTGGTGTTTGGACCACAGGCTGCATCCCTGCTTTCCCATCAGTGGAAGCACAGCTTGCTTCTGCCTTAACCACTTGACACACTACTGGCTTAAGAGGCAACTTATTTTAGATTTCAGTAAGTCTGTGACTTCCTCCTGTGGAGAGGGCATCAATATCCATCTGCTTAGAACAGTGCTCCCCTGCCCTGCCCACAGCCAAGGAGCCACAGCTACCTCATGTGCTGCTGGAAGCATCCTGCCAGTGGGCTCGACGTGCAGTTGAGCTAGGAGGGGGCAAGAACTGCCCACAGATGCCAAGTCAGGACCTGCTGCCTTTTACCTCCATCCCTGTGCTGCGGTTTGCTGGATTTGGAGGGGGTGCAGTGCCAGATGCCCAGGTATGCTCCAAGCTGCCCACAGCCAGTGCATTTTCCTTGTCCCTTTTCCCTCCCCCAAGCCAGGAGCATTGGCTGCATCCTTTTCACACTTCCCTACAGTCTGGAGCTTCTTGCTTCAGCAGGGGTTGCTGCTGGGTCCAGCTGTACACTCTGCCTTGTCTCTTTTCTTTAGCTGTACCTCTCCATTTGTGTGCTCTCAAAGCTCACCTTTCCATAAGCCCATGGTAAAACCAATGTCTTCTCTCCCTTCAGCCTCTGTAGTGGCAGGGGTTGAGGGATATTTTGTTAAGTTTAACTTGTTGAGAAAGGATGGTAGGATGGGAGAAAATGATGCCTGAGCCTCCCAAAAATCCTTACTTCCAACAGCTCCTCTCTTCCCCTGGTGGATCCCACTCCTCCAGCACTTCTTTTCCCCACTCCAGCTTCAGCCTCTGGTGAGGAACTGTCTCCAGGGAAAAAAAAACTTGCCTCACTCTTCTGCTGAAACAAGGTGTAGGGAGACACTGGCTTCTCTGTGACCATAGACAGAGCAAGATATTTGTGTTCCCCTCTTCCAGTGCCCCCCACCTGTTCCACCTGTCCCCTGCACCCCACACACATCAGACCACATCACACTTTGCCTCTCCCCAACACTGCATCTTGCCACATGCTCGGTCCCATTCCAGCCCCACAGGCCCAGCACTAGGTCCTCATCCTCAGCCCCCCAACACCTTCTCCCTAGTAAGCTCATCCCTCCTTTGAGAACTCACAGGCTGACATCTCCACCCAGCCTCTTCCCCTCATAAACCTTCCTGGATGTCCCACTGCCAACTTGAGATCATCATGGCAAAAACAGGATATCGCCTCCAAGTCCTCTCCACCCTGCTCCAATGGGTAAATCCATTATTTTTTTCCTGTTCCCCTAACTTCCAACTTTACCATCATGTTCTGCTTCTTCTGTTTTCTTCACCTTTTCTACTGGAAAATCCACCTGTGTGTCAGGTACCTTCAGCCTCAGCTATTTCAAGCTCTGGGCTTCACATTTCCCAACTCTCCATCCCAGATCCAAGCACAGCACGGCCAAGCACATGGGCAGAGCTGCTATTTCTCTCCAGCTGTTTTCATCACATCACCCTCGTGCCCTTTACCGGCCATGGACACTTCCATCAATCCCAACTATCTCAATCTCCCTCCCTGGGCATGTTCAGCCTCACCCACTGCTCCTTGCAAAGCAATTAAATCACCGTGGGTGACATTAATGATGCTGACAGAGCATAAGTTAGCATTCACATCCTTTCCCTCCCTCACACCATCAGTGAACATTAGAGCAAATCCCTTTGCATATTCCTTCAGCAATGAGCACAGTAATTCTCCTGTATCTCCTTCTCTCCCTTTATCCACATGAGTTTACCAGCTAGCTGTAGGGAAGCAAGGTGATGGAGACAGCAGGAAAGAAGAGACTAGGACCATCAAAGAGATACTTCAAGGGCAGAATGGTGTCTCACTGCATGGGCAGGTGAAGAAGAGGATTAGTCCTCCTTAGAGCTGCCACACCACAGTAATTGGGAATGACGGGCCTCATGTCAGTCTGGCACAGGAGAACCCACACTGGGGTGACCATCACTTCCACCTGCACTTGCTGAAGATGTCAGTGGTGCCTTGGCCATGCAGAGTATCCTTCAGCAGCACAAGGCTGCAGCACAAGGCCATGCTGAAGGACAGACACCTGGCAGAGCAGAGCCTTTGACAGCAGCCTGATACCGTGACGGCAGGAGGGCACCCAGCCAGCGCTCCTCAGAGAGGCCTCCCGACCCTGACTGCCAAAATCCTGCTTTAAGCACAAGAAAATAAATTGTGCAACCTGCCTTGGACTGAATTGTAACACTCAGTGCAGGTGGAGGGGAGAAAGGGGCAGGAGCTGGGCTGAGGACCAGGCCCTCCATCACAGCATTTAGGCTGGACCCCACTAACACCTGGTGCTTGAGCAGCACCTGCACCAGGCTCTGCCCTTCTCATCCCTCACAGGTATGCCCAAGGTGTTTCTGCAGCCACCAAGCTCCTACTCAGGGACCCAGAGATGCAACCACATGCAAGCCCCATCCTTGTGCCTGTCCTCAGGAGCTATGATCTCTCCAGACCCAGCAACACATTCCTTCTCCCATCCCAGATCTGACCGTCAGTATTTCCTCAAGTGCATGTGCAAGGAGTGTTGCCTGGGTGAGCTCCATACCACTGTGGATCCCCAAACTGCTGTGGCAGTGCCTCAACACTAGATGTTTGGTCCAAAGCAGCTAAATGATCCACCAGGATCCTCTCCTTTCAGTTCTTCATCACCACAAGTGAAAGCACAAATTGCAAGCCTTAATTAGAATCATTTGCTCAGCAGTGCAAAAAAATAACCCACCGCAAACCCCTCAGTGGCTGTTGAGCCTACTTGTCCCTCTTGGCTCTGGTCTAGGACAGCTGTTGCATTATGACAGCTTTGCTCCTGTAATTTACATGGGCAGATAGTGATGGGACCATGGGAAACAATTTTAAACTAAAAGAGGAGAGATTTAGATTGGATGTTAGGAAGAAATTCTTTACCCAGAGGGTTGTGAGGCTATTACAGCAAGGCTTAATAAGAAGAGGTTGGAAAATGCAATGGCCTGTCTCTTCAGGTGCCCCAGCTTCCTGAGCGGGGGGTAGCCAAACTCAGTCCACGAGAAGGTCTCACCACCACCTCAAGCCCTTTCCAAAGGAAGACTGTCAAGCAGGGTGTCAAAGCTGGCAACCAGCAGGTAGGTCATCTGTCTTCACCAGTGACTGTACTGTAGTATAGGAATTGAAACTATGATGGCTGGTCACCTCTCACCTGTCTTATCATCCCCAAGTGCCCACAGGTGATCTCATAGAGGTACACGAACCACTGCCAGAACTATGCACCTACTGCTTGCTCACCAAGTCAGAGCTCAACAGACTGTGACTTCTTCCCTACAGCATAATCTGAGAAGTCATCAGCTTCTCCAGCTCCCATCCTTTGGTCTGCAAGATGATTTTAACTACCTGCATGTACATCATTGTTTTGCTGGTTCAGAAACAAGAGATGCACAACCCCACAATATGTCAAGGAACTGTCAGAAAAATTGCTGTGGCCAGGAAAGGATGTAGGAACCAGAAGTGCTGCTGCATCTTCCCTCATATCTACAGCTTCCACCAAAGACACCCAGGAGAGCAGCACCTGACAGCATCAAATTTATAGGCTCAAAGTCTCCACTTTTCTGAAGGAGAGGAAGATGGTGTATAGAAGTGTATCAGAAAATAGCTCCTGAACCCAAGAATTAGAACTTTCAAAAGGGAGTTTTCAGGCTGCTTCTGAAAAAAGACAGTCCAGGCATCCTGTTGTACTGCAGAATTGCTTGCTGAGCTACTGTTGAGGGAGGAAGTTGTACAGAAAATTTAATGTAGAAGGGTTATAGAGGCCTTCAAACTTGGCTGTAAAACAAGATGTCCAAGATTGACCACAGAAATACAGAATATGTTCAGAGCAGTGCAGAGGGTCAAGGCACTGTGGTTAATATGTAGCTTAATTTGAAGAGTGAAAAAACATGGAATTCTGGGGGCAGGGGGGGAAGGAACATCAGCATTCATGTGGCATCTCAGAATTACCAGGGGTAACAGACCTTGCACAGACAAGCTCCATGAGGCCAATACAAAGTGATGGTCTGCCTGCAGCCACTTTAAAGGACACCATGAAGATCACAGAATCACAGTGTGGTTTGGGCTGGAAGGGACCTTAAAGCTCACCTCATTCCACCCCCTGCCATGGGCAGGGACACCTTCCGCTAGACCAGGTTGCTCCAAGCCCTGTCCAACCTGGCCTTGAACATTCCTAGGGATGGAGCAGCCATAGCTTCTCTGGACAACCACTCCAGAACGATGACACTCTCAAGGGGTCTGGGACCACAAGGGATGAGCGGGACAGACCAGACCCCCAGGATGCTGTGAAGAAAAGTGAACTTTGAGATGACCATGGGGAAGGCAGAACAACCAAAGTGAAGAAGCAGCAGTGGAAGCCCTGCAGATAGCTCATCTGGGACCTGGGCTGGGGTGAGTACTCTGCTACCTGGCCAGCTGAAAAACACGCAACCATTTAATTTCCATCAATAAACCCAGAACATCTGTGAGGGCCTCAGAGCTGAGTTAGATGCAAATTAAATCAGTCCTTTGTGACTTTTTTTCTCAATAAAGTCGCTTTGTCATCTCAATTTTCAATGTGACATAGCTAGGAAATGTTAGGCTGATAAGAAATGCCACTGGGATTATGGTGACCTTGGAGCCCCTACTCTGGGGTGCCTGCAGGTTCAGGAAGTGAAGGCATCAATTACGCATTGCCCTTAGACTTTTTTCTTTACCTTCTCTTGGTTAGAGAAGGCTGGTGTCTATCCTTGTACCTGCAAACCCCACAAAGGCTGGAACACAGTCCTGGTCTCCTTGGTGAGTGCCAAAGGCACAGAAACCATGGTAAGAGAAGGCATTCATGGAATGGGAAAGCATCTTCCAACGTCATGGCTGTGAGAGAGCTGCCATCCAACAGCTTTGTCAGATGAAGGTGCTGGAGGCAACAACATACCATTTAGAGGAGCAGAGGTCAGGATGAAGATGTGCCTGAGGAGGCAAACAGAGACTTCAGAGCTGTCCAGGCAGAGGCAATGGTGGAGGTGTTGGCACTTCCCCAAGAATTCTCTGAGTTTCTCACCCAGCATGAGCTGGAAATGTCCCAGAACCAAGCAAACAGCCCAGGAGAAGTTGATCTCTGGGCTAGTGGGGATGGTGCCTGGAGAGCAGGTGAAGACAAGGTTGTAGAAGCCAATTAAGAGTAAGGGCAGTGGGATACATCTATTTGAAATCTTCCTGCATGGCTCTGCCACAGTTTAAGAGCAGCCTTTTGGAAGTGCCCAAGCTCTCCTAGCAGAGCAGTTTCCCAGCTGCATCCCATGCATCTTCCCGACGTGCCAAGACCCATTCGCCCACATGCTTCCCCATGAAGAAAACCTAGAACTGTGAAGAAATCCTAGTACTATGGAAGCAAGAGCAGAAGCACCTGGTTGGGCAGATGGAGAGCAGTTGTTTCATCACTGCTGAAGAAGTGCTCAGCTCACCAAAGATTTGGGGGGAACCCAATTCTGCCATGGGGCTGAGCACTCACAGCACACTGAGGAGGAAGCAAAGGATGCAGCACTGAGTCAGGAACAGCACTGCATGTTCCACAGGTCATCTGAGCACAAGGGCCGTTCAGGGGTGTTCTGAGCACAGTAACAGACTTTGCACGTGCTTTTCCAGCCAAACCCAGCTCAGGAGGGTCTGTTCTGCACCCTGATACAGCAGAGGCCCTGAGCTTAACTCTGAAAGTATAACAAAAATCCCCTCTAATAGACAAATTCACAATGGTCCTAATGATACCAACCCCTTTTATTTCCTTTGCAGTAACCAATGGGAAAGCCACCTCAAGCTGGTTTTGCCCCATCCCATTTCTGTCTCCATCTCTCATTTCCTTCTATCTGATATTACCTTCCAAATTCCTACTCTGATCCTTGGATAATTCAAACATATTGCATTGCTTTACAAACTGTGTTATTTTATCCTTTTCACCTGCCACTTTTTTTTTAGATAAACAGTCATAACTCCCAACACATCACTTTAACTCTTTGACTGTTACTGGAAATTGAACCAGCTGAGACTTTCACAGGGGAAATTCTTTCTTCTCCTTTTCTTCTCTGTTTTTTGTGTTAAGCCAAGCAAAAGCTCACCTGCCTTAGCACTGTCCTCAGATAATTTTACTTAAGCTCTGCCTAATAGTTTTACCAACTTCTGGCCCTATTGTATCTGTCTAGGCCTCACTTGTGGTGTAAAGCTGTCTTAATCACAGCTCCTTGTTGAGACCTACTTATTTCTTGCCCCAGCCATCACCTCTCAGGATGTGAAGGCCCTGAGCTATGCACAGGATACAAGATTCAGATACATGCACATCCCCAGCATATCTCACACCAGTTTCCCATCCCAATGCAGTGAGCATGGACAACACCATGAGCAGGAGCTGAGCAAAACACTCCCAAATGAAAAGCATTGTCCTGATGCTGCTCCCATACCACTGCCATCACCCAAAGTCCAGGCCTGCCTCGTCCTTGCTGTTGGATCTGAGCTCAAAGCTGCTCCAGCATCACATCTTGCAAATCAGCAGAGTCCGGGCGAGCCAGAAACAAGCCTTGGTGGAGCTGGAGAACAACAAACACAGCAAGCAAAGGGGAAAAGTTGCAAGATACAGTTCCCCTACAAACAAAAATCAGGAGCACTTCACTCCTCATCCTCACATCCATCACCCAGGGATCCCTGTTCAGTACCTTGGGCTTAGTTGTGCCTGCCACTCCTCAGGACCCAGATCCACCTCCTGTAAGCATGGGATCAGCTAAATCATCTCAAATCCTTCAAAACATCTAATCCACTCAGTCTTCCCAACCTTAATCTGTTTTGTTTCCCCTAACTTCCTTCAGGACACAGGATCAAAGGGGGTTTTTGGTGGAGTTTGCTAAAGCAGGGTTTTGCTTTTGCCTGCAAAACATCCTGCTGGATATCCGACTTTGGCCAAGTACTCCCCACTGCTGGGCCACCGCAGCCAGCAGCATGGTTCTCTGCCTCTCATGCACTACTACTGTGTCCTCAGTCTGGATGCCATCTCAGTCCAAGGGGCTACAGAAACATGTCATGTACAAGGCAGGTGAGGTGGTGTGGAGAGAAGCGACTTGAGCCCAACTTTTCTACTCCCATGAGAAGACATCTCCCGATATCCATCAGTGGATGCTGTCACCTTCTTCCAGGGCCACCTTCACCAATCTTTGGTCACCATTTTGAGGAAAAAGGCCACAGCATGGAGGTCTTGGGAGGTCCCACACTAACCACAGACCTCCTGGCCTGAGCACTCTGCCATGAAGCCCATATATTGCATCTCCTCACCAGCACCACTCCAAACCAGATCTCAGGAGCTAACAGTGGGACCAGATGGACTACAGCTCTGCCATGAGGGATGGCTGTTTGGAAACAGCTCACAAATCAGGGGGGATCCCACAGCCCTCTGAAAACTGCTGTTGGCTGCTTTGCCATGAGCCTCAAAAGGCTGCCAGGAGGTGCCTGGGTTAACAGGGCTGCTCCACTGAGATCCTCGGGCTCAGCCGGGGTCACAGCCAATCTGTGTCGCAATGCCTCCCTGAGTCATCTGTTTCCTTCCAGTCACTGAAAATGGCCTCAAAGTTTGTACAGATGGTGCTTAATCTCCGTTTGGACAATAGGTGTTTGGGCTTTTAAAGGACAATTACTGAAGGAAAGCAGGGGCAGGGACAGAAGGATGGGAGAGGCCACAGGCAGGACGACAGGATGCAGGCCAGTGGAGCAGCAAGCCAGGCAGGGCTAAGCATCCAGCAGGGATGAAGCCACAGGACAGGCATCCTGGTTTAACCCACAGAGGCTCAAAGCAAGAGTCAGTGCTAAATCTCTGAGGCATGAGGACCAAGGGACCACATCCACCCGAGACCTGAGTCTGTTCTGGGGTTTTCAGTCCTTGACCTGGCACAGAGCCCTCTCCCAGCACATTGCCCTGGGGTCAACATGCCTCGCGTCAGCAGCATGGTCATGGCTGCGTGAAAGATGGTGGCAGGGTTGGTGGCCTCTTCCCAAGGCCAGGATAGCACCTGGTAGCACCTCCTCCTGCTCTAGATCCCACCCAGCTCTGGGAAAGGACATCCCCTCCCACCAGGATGAACAGCTGATGCTACAGGAGACAGTGGTGAAGCTGGCCTGCTCAAAGGGGAATAATGGTGTGTCCAGTCTGCAAAGGTAGACACTCAGCATTCCACAACCAGCACCCAGGGTTTGGGTGCTAGCATGTCTGGAGGTCCCAGAAACGCTCTGTACAACACACAGGGTGGTGCTTTCAAGGCATCTTCACTCCTGCTTGCCCTCAGCTGGGCTCATATCAAGGTGAGTGAACTCTACTACCACCCTAGCACTGAAGCTATGGTAGGGACCAGGACAGGAATGGAGGGGGTCAGCTCATGCTTGAGCAAGGGAGAAGCCTTTCTATGGGGCAAAATCCTCCATTCCCACCACCTGTCCCTCCCAGCCACCATTCCCACCAGTCAGAGCACTGTGGGACTTACAAACAAGCATAAGAGCAAACCTGGGTGAGCCAATGCAGGAAGAACAAGCATGGGGATTTGGGGCTGGGAAAGCCTCTTGCCCACCAGTTCTCCCTCTCCATCCTAGAACAGATGATGTGCAGCAGGGAAGGAGGTTGCTGTCTCTCCACTAGAAACAGAGCATCACCTAAGCCTCCCCAGCCATGCTTGCTGTCCCTATCATGCGTCTGTTTGATGCATCCCCACACTTCAGAAGCAATTAGCAGCTGAACTGAATGAATTCTCAGCATGGCGGGTCCAACACAAACAGCACAGGCTGGCCCATACCCCACACCTCCATGCATTTTGGAGGGCCAGGGTGTCCCTGCCAAGAGCAACAAAAATAACCCACTGCTTCTCCAGGTTAAGAAGGAGCCCTGGAGGGCTGGAGTGCGATGGCTGAGGCTGAACTCTGCCGCCAGCTCCTATGCCAACAGAAAAGCAGCCTCTGTTACCTGGTGGGTCAGGAGGGAGGCAAGTACAAGGGTCCGTGTATGCAGTGCCTGTCCCGGGGGCCTGGGAAAGAGGCGTGAGGGTGGGGGGCAGGCAGCAAGGGAACCCCGAGCCAGGGCACGGGGGTGTTTCATGGAGAAGGTACTTGCAAACGGCACCTGCAGGGTGTTTACCAGCCCCGCCAATGCTCCAGCAGCTGAAATAACAACTTGGGGAAAGGAGGAAAATGCTGCTGGGCCCCCTTGCCCCAGCCCTGCTTGGCTAGGCACTGCTGGGATGCAGGCTGGTAGGTCACCACATGGATCAACCCATCCCCTCTGGAGCCAAGGATGTTCCTGGGCTTGGTGACAGTCCCTGACAGGGTTTTGGGACTCAGCCAAGGCCTCCTGCTCATGCTAGAATCACTCGATGCAGCAGCGCAAGCAGGGTGGACAGGCTTTTCTTGAGGCACATCACAATTTTGGATGAAACAGGTTAAAACGAGGCCCCTCCTCTCCAGGGACATCATGTGACAATGAAGGGACCCAGGCTGCTCTCCACGAGACTGACAGCTGAGGACAGGAGGCTCAATGGCAGCAAGCCCCGCCCCTTGGCATGCCAGGGGGCATCAGGCCAGCTCTGCTTGGAGCCATTTGGCACCAGGCACTGCACAGTTGCTGCCAGGCCAAGATGCCACTCGTGCATCAGTCAGAGCTGCCTGTCTTGTGCAAGTGTGCTGAGGCAGCCACACGGTAGCAGCCGGCACACACCAGAGCTGGCACACCAGGAGACACGTTGGGAGCGGTGTGGGAGAGAAGCTGGTGAGGTTATGGTGATGCTGAGAACTGTGTCTTGCCTGGATCAGCAAGTACTGGGGATCCCAGATGGCATCAGAGAATCTGTGATGCCAGTGTCAGCTCCTCCTCACCTTTCACTGTATTGGAGTTGTACTTATCCTACCCAGCATCCATGCCAGGACACAGCCAGGATCATGCTGCAGTCATCTGCTGGATGAGAGATGAGAGCTATGTCACCAAGGAGTGTCTGCAAACTCACATTTCCCATGTATGGCCAGGGACAAACCTCTCCTTCTGTGGGGTCCCTTCAAATACACTTGGACAAGCAGGGGCTTGCTGCCCATCCTGCCCATACTCCCCAACCAGCTTCATGACTGAGCAGTGGACTAACCATGACCCCCTGAAGAGCTGGGTTCAGACAGCCCATCTGGACACAGCCGCTGTCTCCCAGGGTCACAGTACACACACAAGCCCTTGGCCAACAGACACTTGATTCTCTGCCGTGAGCAAGGGTCTGTCCAGCCCCTGTTGCAGCACACAGCCAGGGATTCATCCCAGCGGAGCAGTGCCTGGCTCAGGACACATGTCCACCCATGCTGTAAAATCACAGCTGCTGCCCCAAGGGGGTAATGGAGAGATCCCAGGGTCAAGCTGTTAAGCTCCTGTCTGTGTGGAGCCTTAAGCTGTCCTGTGATCCTGGCCAGGTATCCCCATGCTGGAGCACCTGGTGGCATTCAGCAAACTATGCCTCAATGCAAGCATCCCAAGGACTGGGGGCTGCCAGCACCAGGAGGGCTCAAAGGTTGCCAGCAGGCACAAAGCAGCTCCTTTACCACCCCTGCCCAGCCCTTGGGCTCCCTCCTATGGTGCCTGTGGGTGCCCAGAAGCTTCCAGCCCCACAATGCATCTGGAAGACACGGAAGAGGAAAATGTGAGGCAGCCAGGGTATAAGCTGGCAGATGGATATGGGGTTGGAGGCACATTTGACAGCAGGAGAGCCAGACCACCATACCTGGCAGGACCAAGTTCTTCCTGAGCACTTACCCCAGACAGCTGGGCTGGGAAGAAAAGCCGGAAAGAGGATCTGGAAAACGACAGGCCTGCCAGCCTGACCATGGAGCAAATCATCTTGAGTGCTATCACACAGCACATACAGGACAACCAAGGGATCAGACCCAGCCAACAGGGGTTTAGGAAGGGCAGGTCCTGCCTGACCAACCTCTTCTCCTTTTCTGACCAGGTGACCCACCTAGGAAATGAGGGGAGGGCTGTAGATACCTACCTGGACTTCAGCAAAGCCTTTGACACAGTCTCCCATGGCATACTCCTGGAAAAGCTGGCAGCCCACAGCTTGGGCAGGTACATCTTCGCTGGGTGAAGATGAACTGGCTGATAGCCAGGCCCAGAGAAGGGTGGTGAATGGTGCTGCATCCAGTTGGTGGCCAGCCACTGATGGTGTCCCCCAGGGATCAGTGCTGGGCCCAGTGATGTTTAATATCTTTACTGATGATCTGGATGAGGTGATCAAGTGTACCCTCAGTAAATTCACTGACAACACCAAGTTGGGTCAGAGTGTTTATCTGCTGGAGGGTAGGAAGGCCCTGCAGAGGGACCTGGACAGGCTGGATAGATAGGCTGAGACCATGGCATGAGGTTCAACAAGACCAAGTGCTGGGTCCTGCACCTTGGTCACAATAACCACATGCAGCACTACAGGCTGGGGCAGAGTGGCTGGAGAGTGGCCTAGTGGAAAAGGACGTGGCAGTGCTGGTCGGCAGCAGCTGAACATGAGCCAGCCACGTGGCCAAGAAGGCCAAGGTGGCCAAGAAAGCCAATAACATCCTGGCCTGTATCAGGAATAGTGTGGCCAGCAGGACCAGGGCAGTGATTCTCCCCCTGTACTGGGCACTGGGAGGCCACACCTCGAGTGCTGTGTCCAGTTCCGGGCCCTTCAATTCAGAAAGGAATTGAGGGGCTGGAGCAGGTCCAGAGAACAGCAACAAAGCTGGTGAAGGGTCTAGAGCACATGTCCCATGAGGAGCAGCTGAGGGATCTGGCAGGGCTCAGCCTGGAGAAAAGGAGGCTCAGAGGGGACCTTCTTGCTCTCTCAACTCCCTGAGACAAGAGGGTGTAGCCAGGTGGGGGTCGGGCTCTGCTCCCAGACAACCAGCCCAGGGAGGTGGTGGAGTCACTGTCCCTGGAGGTGTTTAATGCACTCAGTGCCATGGTCCAGCTGACATGATGGTGTTCATAGGTTGGACTTTATGATCTCAGAGGTCTTTCCAACCTAACTGATTCTGTGATTCTGTGGTTCAGTGTGTCCTCAGTGTATTCCACTGTACCCAATGGCTAGGATTGGGCTGCTGCCATATCCCCAGGGTATTATCCTCAGCAGGGTAGACAGGAGGATGAAGGAAGCTGTAAGTACAAAACATGGCTGGAGATGGTCTATACAAATGCCACAGCAGTGGCAGCTTATTTTGGGAATGTTGTGCAGGCTGCTGAACTCCTAGGACACCTACCCATCAGATTCCCACCCTTCCCACGCAAGGTTGTCAGGGACACGGAAAGAGCCAAGGACGCAGGGGAAAGACACTCCGAAAGCCATGACTGAACAGAGTCTGCCCCAAACTCCAGGCCAGCTGGGACTGACCCAGCACACCATGGCACCAGCCCTGCTACAGAGCAGACTAACCCAGCATTGCCACAGCTGCAGACAGAGTGATTCCCTTGGAATAATGGACTTGCTGCAACCACTGCTCAGGCTTGTGAGAGCTTCAAAAAAACAATGTTTCCATTTTGTCTTGGTTCCTCAGATGCCAGCACCTCCCCAAAATAGAGAAGAACCTCCCAGCCAGAGATGCCAATATACAGCCAACCAGCCAGCTGGGTATCAGCCTCTGGTATTGGCTGTGCTGGGGGTGTCTGGTCCTTCAAGCTTTGACAACACCTGTAGCGACCAAAATGATCCTTGTTGTCACTGCAGTGACATCAGGACAGATTCATTCTGCCCATGCCTATGCCTTCCAACCAGCCCTCAAGAGGGAAGCAGGCAAGGAGCCAGAGCTGGCAAGCTCAGCGAGCAGATTCAGGGGCTTTTTGGATGGGACAGTACCAAAAGACTGACAGACCCAGCTGCATACTAGAGCCCTGGTTCCCTGAGCTGTTCCCAAGAATGAACGACACAGACCTTCCCAAATCAGCACCCTGGTCCCAAGACTTGCCCATGGGTCATTTGAGTCAGCAGTAGCTCATCCACTGTCACTTGTTTTCGTGTTCCCCCCTTACCCACCCTCATTTTCCAAGACTCCAGGACCCAGTGTTGGTCTTTGGATACATACATACACTGATGCAAAGCTGCAGGATTGCTCAGGCACCCAGGAAGGAGCCTAGGTCCCCCCAGCTTTCTTGGTGTGCCTTGGGGGTCGGTGCTGAGAGACAAGGGGGTCTGGCAATGAACATACAGCACATGGAGTCTCCCCTACAGCTCCAGCTGTGGCAGGACCCGCAGGGTGCACCATGCTTTCCAGCATGACAGTTCATAACTCCACCCAAGACAGTAATAAAAGGCATCTGGCACACTGTCATGGCTTAACCCCAGCCAGCAGCCAAACCCCTCGCAGCCACTCACTCACTCCCCCACCAGTGGTATCGGAGAGAGAACTGGAAGGGTAAAGCTGGAGAACTCGTGGGTTGAGATGAAGACAGTGTAATAGAGAAAGCAAAAGCCATG